>JAWQFJ010000513.1:50000-110000 GCA_034096865.1 Theodoxus fluviatilis
ATAAATTCCATCCAATGCACCCTGAACGTTACCCTTGATGATTTACAAAAATGGTGTTCATCAAATAGAATGGTCATAAACCCCTCAAAAACCAAGTGCATGATCCTAACTACAAGACAAAAACGTCAACGACAATCCCTAACCATCAACCTTATGCTAGAAAATGAAATCATTGAGCAAGTTTCTGAACACAGAGTGCTAGGCATAATTGTTGATGAACAACTAACTTGGGAACAACATGTCAATTCCTTATGCAAAACTATTGCTAAGAACATTTTCCTTCTCTCCAAACTGAGGCATTTTGTCACCACCAATGCATGCATAATGTTTTTTCACGCACACATAAATTCCCATATTAATTTTGCATCTGTAGTATGGGATGGCTCTATGGCAGTGCACTTGAACAAGATTAAATCACTGTACAGACGAGCTGCCAAGGTTACCATTTCCGACTCAACATTGTCTACGGATGAAAAGATAAAAAATCTTGGCTTACTACCCTTCCAAAAACACCTCGTCCTCAATAAATGCATCCTTATGCACAAAATTGCTCATTCACAAGCACCAAAGTATCTTACTGATCTCTTCATTCGTCCCCAAACAAGCCATTCACTATCTCGCAACACTTTCATTCTACCACAACCTAGAATAGACATTTTCAAAGGCAGTATTACATATTCAGGTGTTATGATATGGAATACACTTCCATTGCACCTTAGGAACAATACTTCCTTGACGTCTTTTAAAGCATCCATACGTGATTATCTATTCAGATGATCTCACTTCTGTCGCCTGTACATATGACACGTATTGCTTGATCTTAAAGACTCACTGAGCTGACAGCTGTCAAAGACATATACTAAAATCTTTGTCATTGTTGATCATATTCTTCATATATCTTACCAACTGTTGTACATGGATTAGCTACTGTGTATTTTGTGTCTTAATTATCAATGTTTTCATTTCTTTATGAGCAAGGACAATTTGTAAGAAAGGCAGAAATGCCTAAAATTTCATCCTTGATAAATAAAGAATCAATCAATCAATCAATCTCTCTCTCTCTCTCTCTCTCTCTCTCTCTCTCTCTCTCTCTCTCTCTCTCTCTCTCTCTCTCTCTCTGTCTTTCAGTGCGGCTACTCCACCAGCCAAGCAAGAGGAAGGTGCGACCTGTGCCCATCCACCCCGACGAAGGCAGCAGCCCTGGCGCTCCAAGGGGAGGTAATTGACTAGATTGACAGTTATGAACTTTTTCGATTTCCGCGCATCGCGTAACAAGACTTGTTGTCGAAGTCTTGATATCCCCCCCACCCCCCGCCCCCCAGCCCACCCCTACTCCCCCTATTCCAGTGACCTCAACAATAAACTTCGTTCGTTAGTTTGTTCTCTCTCTCTCTCTCTCTCTCTCTCTCTCTCTCTCTCTCTCTCTCTCTCTCTCTCTCTCTCTCTCTCTCTCTCTCTAGCTGTCTCTGTTTCTGTCTCTGTCTCTGTTTCTGTCTCTCTCTCTCTCTCTCTCTCTCTCTCTCTCTCTCTCTCTCTCTCTCTCTCTCTCTCTCGTCAGGCACGTGCTGTCCGATACATCGAACTGCCAAGAAGGAGCAATTAACTCCCGAGCCTGCAGAGTCAACATCAGCTAGGCTCCTCGTCATGCCCTTGGCTTGCTGCAAAGACGACAGCAGCCCTGGCGTGCAATACGAAGGCTTTTCAGTGCTGATATAACGTCAATGTGTCATAGACCATGACACAAATAACGCGGTGTCATCATGCTCGTGCTACAAAACTTGTAAAAGTCTTGATATCGGAACTCTCTCTCTCTCTCTCTCTCTCTCTCTCTCTCTCTCTCTCTCTCTCTCTCTCTCTCTCTCTCTCTCTCTCTCTCTCTCTCTCTCTTTCTCTCTCTCAGAAATAGACATAACTCTATTCACATTAGGCCAGTCTGTTCACATCTGGCAAAATGCAATTGCGCAATAAGAAAATTAGGGGCAACCGACTATAGTATAAATCCAATTAACCCAACCCTAGCTGTTCACACGTACATGATATATGGAATATTTGAGCACACATTTATTCCTATCCTATAACATCAAATACGCGTTGAATTAAAAACACACACCCTGTTTTACATGGATGTTCATCTGTCCTGGAACATCGATTTCACAACCAGCTTTACCCACAAACTTACTGTATACATATCTTTGCTACGGTTCTGTCTTTCTATACGTAAATCTACACCATGCAGTTTACTCACCAGCATCGCACACTTCCTCATCGACCATACATAGCTTACATATTTTCAACAAAAAGTACAAATATGTTCAAACTCATCCTAAACCTCACAGCTGATACATAGAATGGAGAAGATATAGAATTTGGTAGTTGAGTGCGCTCTACAATACATCGGATGGCAGTGTCCAGGGCTGCAGGTAATGAGGGGCGTACATATATAGGAGTGACACACATTTCAACGAATGATGCAGCCACGTGCCTCAGCAAGTTCATATTTCTGTTTTTCACATGTTTTGTCATGAATGTTCAGCTATATTGGAAGTCTTGCATTCCGGTCAATTTGTGTGGACACTTTATAGTTTACAGAAAACATTCCGTTTTCCAATTCGTCTAAAGGCGTCGTCTGCTCGAATCATCTTGTCGCGAGAAAATGCGAGACCGTACGCATGCGCAGAATGATCTAAATAAACGCCATTTTCCTGTCAGTGTCAGCTTAGGGATGTGCGTGTGACTATGGTTCAAGATGCAGACAACCTTTGAAGACAACTTCTGGGTACGTGCAAATACTTTGAAACTGCTCTGGGTTATACAGCTCTAGCCTTATGAGGGAAAATTGTCCCTAGTTTCTCAGTAGCCTTTGACTTCGATTGCGGAACCGCCTCGTTACGCTCGTAGAGAGACTGCAAGCAAGCAGGGTGCAGGCGTAAACGAACTGTTTTCAAATCGTGTCCAATGATTATTCTTTTCTCGGAGTAAACGGTACTGTCAAACAGCCTTCGTCAAAACTGCTGTGAAAGGCTGTCATCCTTACAATGTAGGAATACATGCACTGGCGTATCGCAACATCCTATCATGCGGAGAGATGTTAACTTAAAATGAGTCGGAAGTTCAGTTGATAGGGCATCGAGGTCGGCAATGCTTGACACACCTCCTGAACTGAAGTTTCAGCTTTCCAGCGAGCTTGTGTCGCCACGATCCACTCGACATGCTTCACCTTGAGCGGGATCACTCTAGTGTGTGACCGCGTTTAACTAGCTCGGTGCCATAGGAGCTGCTTGTTTGCATCGTATTCCCAGTGGCTTGTTTACTTTGCAACGATTTCCAGTCCAAGGGCGTTTCACAGCAGATTTTCGTGTTTACTCGTGGCTCTAGCTGTGTTGGGTCAGTTGTGCGAAGTGGTTCCATTGAACCTTTTGGATGTTGTATGACTGAATTTCAACTTAGAACTTAGAAGTGGCCGAGAAAGCCATATGCACGTTAAATATCGCCCTTTGATACTTTATGAAGACGGCGGCGGTAGAAAATTAATCTGCTAGCTCATGAAGCGTGACTGCAGGAGTAATCAACGATGTGACCACAGGGTGTCAAATATTATGCTGAACATTAATGTCATCAACACTATTTTCTGATTCAATAACATTCTGAAAGAATTTTCTGTATGATGTGAAAACTTTAATTTAGTTAAAGACAGCAACAGTACTACACATCCACCTACAGCCTTGATAATTCCAGCAACTTCATCGTAAAGCATGTCCCCTGGTGAAAAAACTGGCAATGTCATGTCATACGATAGCTTCATACTAGTCCAGCTGTCAAAATGACCTGTGAAGAGGAAGTGAGCTGCATGACATCGAGAGCACTGAAGTAAAAGTGGATTGTGTATTAGATGACCTTTGATTCAAAATCAGTTGTATCAGTAGATAGCACTTGGACTTCACAGATAGGATTCCTTAGGCCTCCAATGTGTGTGTTAGGAAAGGACTGACTTGCATAATTTTCTTGCTCATGTTTGTAGTTAGATTTTATAGTGTCCTTATTTTTGTCTTTCAGGGAGAGAAAAACAATGGATTTTACGTACTGTATCATAATATGAAAAATGGACAGACCTCGACAAAAGAATTCCTAGATTTCTTACGAGAAAGGTATGTTAGAATATTTCTGCTTGTAGTGATGGCACCAGTAATAGGCTTTATAGTTTATATAAATAGAGACAGGTCGGATTTTTATTTATTTGTTCTAGTAGAAGTAGTAATGAAAAAAAAAGTTGTGGTTATAGAAACCCAACTGACCCTATTTTTTCATGCAAATCCTTACCCCCTTTTTTTCAATCGGGGAAAAAACAAAAGTAAGAAAAATAGAAGAATTTGAAGGTAAACAACAAACTGCACATGGTCCCATATTGCCTATGAGTGCTGTTTTATTTTTTAAAAAGCTATTTCAGCGAGAGAGAATTTGGATTTACATTCAGATTTATATGTGACAGTCTAAAACACAGTGAGGTTTTGATGGCCGCGTATAATACAAAACAAATACAAAACATTAGAAGGTAAAACAATGCAAATTTTCGGCTAAAAAGCCTTCATCAGGCGCACAAATAAAACTTACTGGAGGTTGGACAAAAGTAGAATGAAAGCGAGTCTGTCAGTGGGTTCAGCATACATAAAAGCAACTCACAAAGTAAAACGAGGGCTGGCGTGTGGCTCGTGTCATGAAAAGTGTTCAACTCACAGCTAAAATGAAAGGGACTCCAATCCCATTGTCCCCAGGAGTAAAATAGCGTTAGTGTTTTAAAATACACATAAGTTTAATAAATAGATAACTTAAAAGGTAATACATACTTACGCATAACTACAATCATTAAAACCCATATATACATGTTACAGTCCATTTATTTACTTTATAGTATATATGTCATGCACACGCGTGATGATTCACACATTCATGCACACGCGTGATGATTCACACACACACACACACACACACACACACACACACACACAAAACCGATGCATGTAGGAACACGTACGCGCAAGACCCCCCCCCCCCCCCCCCACACACACACACACACATAAAACCGATGCATGCATGAACACTCGCGCGCACAAAAACACACTCTCACACACACACACACACACACACACACACACACACACACACACACACACACACACACACACACACACACACACACACATACACACACAAACCATCATGCACGTATGCAAGGTATATCAAAAAGATTCATTTTTCGTTTATGCCCTCAGGGTTGCGTGTGCCTAATTTTTCTATAAGGTGCGCCTCCATCTCTTTCCTTTCACCAGGATTGTCTCTATGCAGAAGCCAGATACCCCTCACACGTAGGTCCTGTGGGGAATGGTTTCGTGAAGTGAAGTGTATGGCATCGGGTTTGGATCTGGAATGTCTTATGTCTGCAAGGTGTTCTTGAAATCGGATGTTGAGTGTTCTACCAGTTTCACCGATGTAAATCATGTTGCACTGTGAGCATTGAAGGGCATATATTAAGTTGTATGACTGGCATGTGAAAGACTTTTTAATGTGGAAAAGGGTTTTGGGAGCCTGCATGGAGGTGGAAGATGCAATGAAGGGGCAAGTCTTGCATTTTGGGAGGTTGCAGGGGGAGGTTCCAGGGGGGGAGGAAGCTGCATTACGGAGGGAGGAATGGACAAGCAAAACCCAAAGGTTAGCGTTTCTTTTATAGCTGATGAGTGGTGGTGTACGGAAGATGGAAGATAATTCCTCGGTATTTTGAAGGAGGTGCCAGTGGGATCGCACGATAGAATGGACAGCGCGGGCGGCTGGATGGTACTGCAGGGTAAGAATAGGGCGATCAGAGGCGGTCGTTTTGCTTTGGGGTTGCAGGGCGTGTTTCCTAGGAATGTTGAGGACTTTCTGAAGGGCGTTGTATGTATTACCTTTTAAGTTATCTATTTATTAAACTTATGTATATTTTAAAACACTTACGCTATTTTACTCCTGGTGACAATGGGATTGGAGTCCCTTTCATTTTAGCTGTGAGTTGAACACTTTTCATGACACGAGCCACACGCCAGCCCTCGTTTTACTCTGTGAGTTGTTTTTATGTATGCTGAACCCACTGACAGACTCGCTTTCATTCTACTTTTGTCCGCCCTCCAGTAAGTTTTATTTGTGCGCCTGATGAAGGCTTTTTAGCCGAAAATTTGCATTGTTTTACCTTCTAATGTTTTGTATTTGTTTTGTATTATACGCGGCCATCAAAACCTCACTGTGTTTTAGACTTTTATTTTAATGCCGTGGCAGTCCCTTGTTTTTGATATATGTGACAATTCTTATAACATGCATAACACACCCACTAAAGTGTGCAGCCTCATTCGGGCTTCCTAAAAGAGAAAAGCACACCAATCAATCCTCTTTTTTGTGGTTATATTATATTAACTGCAACCTTTTTTATTTCCTGATGAGATTCCCCACCCCCACCCCCAACCTTTTTGACTCATTTCCAAAGGAAAAGTGAGTCTATGTACTCACAAGTTTCGTCCGTCCTGGCACAGGACACGTTAACGTTGGATTTTTCTTGGAGACTATTAAGTCTATCAACACCCAATTTGGCATGATGGTGTATGATGACAAGGCGTCAAAAAACAAAAACAGTGACTTGACCTTGCTTCGCACATGGGCCATTAAGGCTATGTTTCACTGAAAATGGGGGTCCAAACGACAAAATCGTCAATTTTTAGATTTTGGCGTCAGTTCACTCTCGAACCATCCTAGAACACGTCTCTGCTATTCATTTGGTTCAAATTACGTGTAAAAGTACCAAAAACCGCACAATTCAAGAGTGCTATGACGTATTTTAATCATAATCAAGCTTTATTGATTCGCAAAATTCACTCTCTTCCTTCAACGATCGGAGAGACGATCGTTCGTGTGATTGCCGCGTGCCGTATACCGTTGGAACGGCTATCCTCTGCACCTCATGAATATTAACAATGCTTGGGTGTAGCTATTGATATACGCCAATCAGAAGCCGTTTTCTATCGCTTAGGAGTTCAAGAAAGTTAGGAGAACATTGGCTGAAACAGGTCACATGACCAAATAACGCGGCCTGATTGGCTCCTAGCGTAAACAACATGGCAGCCTCCGGTTGAATCGATTCTCGCTTCGATCGTGTTCGTGCCTGTTACTCGCAAATCATGGGTCGAAAAAAGCAACTGACGGTGCAGTATCAACGCAGAAAGTCTTCGGAAAAAAGAAGCAGCTCGCCGCAGCTCGAGAGACTCGCTGGGAGACACAAAAGCCAGACCTCCCCGCTGCTTCTCCTTCGCAGTCCGCACTTGTAACCGTCAACATCAGGAGCGAGCAAGTCAACGGTGCCTCATGAGAGATCGAGATCTCCCCAACCAAGCACCTCATCTGGACTTCGAGGGTCTTTGAAACGTCCTTCTACACCACCTGCCGTACCAGGACCCGATGGGAAACTTCTACGCTTCGGTGAGGAGTCTGATTCAAGCAACGGGACTGAAGTGAAGGTGTGTGAAAGAACGTGCACCACTCAAAAGCTCAGCTACTGCTTCCTCGCATCTGAGAACAATTGTTGACTTTGATGAGCTGAATGAACTGATAAAACTTTTATTGTGCCCTCAGTGTGGACTTGAGACTGTTGAAATTAGATGTGATGGCTCTCAGATCAAAGGTTTGTCCGTCCCAATGACCCTGTTCTGCAAGGCGTGTGATGCAGACCTTTATATCAAAGCGGCACACAAGCAAGAAACTGACTTCTGGCAAAGCCTTCGAGGTAAACAGAAGAGCAGTTATTGCTAGCATGCTGTCAGGACTTGGTGTCTACAACTTCAACAAGTTCTGTGAATATATGAACTTGCCTGGAATACAACCCAGTGCCTACCACAACCACTGTGACCAAATCTTTGATTCCACAGCAGATCATCAGCATCGTGTGAGATCAAAGGCTGTCAAGCAAGTGAGAGAGGCCTACAAAAAAACTCTATCCAGAACTGCATGAGGATGACACTCTGGACATCTCTGTGAGAAAAGCTCTGTTGAGGAAGGAGGAAGGCCCTGCATATCCTCTCTGGTGGCTTCTAAACATCTGTAAGCTACATCCAAGAGACTTTTGATTTCTATCACTTTTATTTGCAGATTTTCTCATATTTAGTATTCTTGTGCATGTTTTGTGTCCAAGAAAGATTTTCTATCCAAGAACAGTACAAGTGACTGTCCTGCTGTCAGTATAACAGCTCAAAGCTGAATTAAAGGCCAGTTTGAAGTACTTGGCTGCTGAAAGACTTCCAAAGGGTAGACACATGGTGGTCGAGTGCTCACATGGCTGTCAAGTTGTTCACATGGATAGTAAACAACAAGGAGAGAGAGACAAGGAAAAAAACAGAGATTGGCCAAAGCTAGGATGGAAAGAGCTCTGCAGAGGAAGGAGAGGCCCTGCATACCTGTCAAGTGGCTTCTAAACATCTGTAAGCTACTTCTAAGAGGCATTTTGACATCAATAACTTTAATTTGCATTTTTCTCAAATTCTGTATTTGCGCGCATGTCACATCATTAGTGTTTTCATATTTTAGTCAATTTTGGAAGGAAACCCCTGAAAATTTTACTCCAACTTCAAAATGTGTCACTTTTATCATCCACAGAAACATTTCATGTCTAAATTTAATAGAGATGCCTATAAAACACCACAAAGTTTAATCTTCATCAAAATTTAGCATGCGGATGTACATAGAGTGAATAAAATTAGTTTTGAAATACATACATATTGTTTGTCCTTATTTTCTCTCTGCTACATAGTAGACCTTATAATAATGGCCTTATGGTCACAATTTGGGACTCCCCAGAGCAAGGGAAGATACTTAAACTGAGTTACTAATACATTGCAAAAACGATGAAATGTTGTTATAAACACCCATAAAACTTATTTATTTGGGGGGTTACAATTTTGAAATAATTGTAGAATACCTTCTTTTTAACAGGATGAGGATGTGCAACAACAAAAAACAAGAAAAAAAGCTGCGTTGAATGACCCCCTCTTTGATAGTGAAACATAGCCTTAATGTCTAAAAAAACCAGCCATTTTTCACATTTTCCCAATTTTCTCTGAAGTTTTTGAGATTGGATACCTGACCTATATATGGTGTATAGGGCAAAGTAATCACTATCTTTTGATACCAGTTTGATTGACCTTGCTTCAAGGTCAAGGTCACAGGAGCTCTTTAAAGTTGGATTGTATACATATTTTGAAGTGACCTTGACCCTGAACTATGGAAGATAACTGTTCCAAACTTCATAACATTGTAGTGCACATGTTATGCTTTCATACTTGGTCACCCGTGTCGTCCGTCCGGGCAGACCGGGCGTCCTGTAATCCGTAAAAAACTTTAACATTGGATTTTTCTCGGAGACTATTAAGTCAATCTACACCCAATTCGGCATGATGGTGTAGGATGACACGGCCTCAAAAAACATACATAGTGACTTGACCTTGCTTCAAGGTCAAGGTCACAGGAGCTCTTTAAAGTTGGATTGTATACATATTTTGAAGTGACCTTGACCCTGAACTATGGAAGATAACTCTTCCAAACTTCATAACATTGTAGTACACATGTTATACTTTCATCATGAGACACATTTGGTCACATATCATCAAGGTCAAGGTCACTTTGACCCTTATGAAATGTGACCAAAATGGGGTAGTGAACCACTAAAAGTGACCATATCTCATGGTAGAAAGTGCCAATAAGCACCATTGTGTTTCCTATGTCTTGAATTAACAGCTTTGTGTTGCATGACCTTGGACGACCTTGACCTTGGGTCAAGGTCACATGTATTTTGGTAGGGAAAATGTGTAAAGCATTTCTTAGTGTATGATGTCATTGCTAGGTTTAGTTGTTTGACCTTGACCTTGAAGGTCACCTGAAGGTCAATGCCATGTAAAGGTCAAGGTCAAGCATGTGAGTTGTATGGGCTTTGCCGTTCTTGTTTATTTCCTAATGAGATCCCCCCCCCCCAAAAAAAAAAAAAAAAAAAAAGAGAAAAAAAAAGTTGTGGTTAAAATAACATTAACATGGAAAAAAAGGGATGGGTGGGTGGTGTTGGATAGGTTGACCTTAACTTTTAGTAGAGTAGGCCAGATTGAACACAAACCAAACTTTTGTTTGCCTAAAAATAAAATGCTTTTCTCTTTTTCTTTTCTTTTTTACCATAGTAATGGATTCCCAGAGTGCTTGTAGGGCAGGGAAGATGGGACAGCAAGCAGTTTGTTGTTTTACCACCAGTTAATTTCTTTCTTTCTTCCTTCCTTCCTTCCTTCCTTGCATGATAGAAAAAAATATGAGAGTGGGCAGAATGAATAGGGTTGGTCCAGTTATTGTAACTGCAACTATTTGTCTGTAAGGCCTAATAGTAAGTTGTCGGTGTTTCAGTTGTAATGGAAGTGCTGTAAGTGTAATGGTAGTTATGGTAGAAGTTGAAATTTGGCATGCCAACCATGTGAATAGGCCATGATAGTTTTACCTCCCTCCTCTTCCATCATCCCATTAATGTAGATCACACTGTCAGTTTCTGTACATACCTCTTCACTTTTAAGTTTTCATAGCTTCAATTGCAGTATAAAATATTACCCATTTAAAACTTTTCCCCCCAACCTGTCCATGTGAAGTGCTGTGCATGTGAATGAATGTGTGAGTATTCAACAGCTATAGTTAATGAGGGTCCACAATGGGTGGCTGATATCTCACTCTGCTTACAGCTGTGCAGTGGAGGAGCAGTACTGCAAGTCTCTCGGGAAGCTTGCCAAAGGCACCAACAACAACTCCAATGTTGGGTGAGTCTAGAGAACTCTTTTCATTGCTGATGGTATGGAGGAACATCTGGTAATGGTACTACTGAGATATTATATATTCCTGTTTATACCTGTTAGCAGGGCTGGCCAAATGTCTGAGGACCACGGGAGAAATGTTGCTCGTAACTCACTGAAATTTATGAGCAAAATGGGTTTTGTAGGCTATTTATCAGTAAACCAACTACCTAGCGCACCTAAATTTGTATTCACAATTTGGCGAGTAGCATCCAGGCTTTTACTCGCTAAAACTAAAAACTACTTCTACTTGCATTTTGCTCATTGCAAGCAGATTTGGCCAGCTCTGTGTTGGGTGTGCACTGTCTAATGCTCTTTTCCCACCTTATATTAAAGAACAGGGGCAAGAATTTTTTTTAGGCCCATTACCAAAAAACCAAAGCTGTGCTTTACACACACAAAATCCAACAAGCCTTTCAATGTGTAAACTACATGCACACATGTAAACACTACACTGTCTACAAGAACTCCTTCAGGTTCTCCTTCAACCATGCCTGGGTCTTGTTGGTATTATGGGCAGGTGCATCATCCTCTCTATCCATGGCTTGACAACAGTGACCATCACATGGATGTAGGCATCAGCATTAACCCTGAGGCCTTCCTCAAAGAAGTATGGAGGCATGATGTCACCCTCATTGGAGATGACCCCCAGGACCATAACAAAAAGTGGAAACTTTGCTGACATGACAATTGGCATGTCATCAGAGTCAGATCACAGCCAATGATCATTCCTCCTGTTCACCTTGTGATCCTGGCTGAAATTATTCTCATCAGAGAAGAAGATCAACTGGTTCTTGGCCAGGAGGTGCTTGAGCTTGCACAGCAGCCCAGCTGCTTTGTCCACCCTCCTCTCCTTGGTGGCCTCATTCATGAACAGAGCCTTTTTGAGGGCATAGGACTTGTACCTGATATCTTCATGGACACAGCTGCGCATGGTTTTCTCATCCACATTCAATTCCCAAGCCAGAGACCTCATTGATCTGCCAGGATCTTCATCCACCATGTTTTGCAGCTGTTCGACGAATTCTGTGGTCCTGATGGCATCGCTTCTGCTCTTGTGGGGCTTTCTGTCGACAGAAATGTCTTCCAGGTCTTCACCAGCAGCTATCATCGCATCAGATGCACTTTTGATGCGATAACACAGGGTCCTAGGCAACTTGTTAAACTTGGCAATCTCTCCAGGCATCCGCCCAGCGTCAAGTCCGACCACTATGGCTGCTCTTTTCTGCTCCTTCGTCGTTACAAATGTGCTTATCAATGTGAAAATTACTCCAAAAGCACGGTATAATATATTTCACACAAACTTTCACTCCATCAATCACACAACCTTACACCCGCCAAAATGTGTTTTGAAAATTATCCTAATTTATCGTCAGCACCCTGTAGTTCTCTGAATTAATCTTCCGCCCTTACGTTACAGCAAGGAAAATTATGCAAATGTGTAGCATCTTATAAACCTATGCGTCATCAATGACTATGTTCAGCACGTAGGAATGAGTTAATGATTGATTGGTTTGACTTGATGGACTAGGTCTCCTTGTCAAGGTACTTTGACTGTCATTCATTTACTGCATTATCATGCATGAGCATCAGTCGGTCACTGCCTTATTGGTGTGCCAGAGCATTGCTGTCATTGACTGCTGGTCGTTGCAGCACCTGTGCCCCATTCTGGACTGTCATCAAGCAGTTCATAGAGAAGAAGTCCAGCCTGCACATGCAACTATCCCACACATGGTCAGACTTGATGAAGGACATGATTCGATACCACGAGGAACAACACAAGAGACACAAACAGGTGAGGAGCATTTGCCGTCTTTGGGCATGGTGCTTGTCAGTAATGTCACCTCTTTCTTTGGATGGTTACTTTTACAGAGTTTCTGCATCAAGTGATATCCATACATGTATAAGCTGCAGGACTGTTTAGGTGTGTGTGTGTGTGCATGTGTGTGCATGCATGTATGTCTGCACGAGTGTGTGTGTGTGTGTGTGTGTGCATGTATGTCAGAGAGAGAGGGGGTTGGGGGGAAGAATAAATGTGTGTAAGTGTGTGTCATCATTTACGCCTGTAAATCCAGGGCCATGGACCTTGTATTGCTATTACAGCTGAACTTGCTGCTGTTGCATTAATAAATTCTTGTCCACTTGCATGCATATCAATCATGTGATTATTTTGACATTCATTTGCATCTATAATTTGCTTTCCTTTCTGATTGATCAGATGAAGGAGAGCGAACATGGGACCCTCGAAACAGTTCAGTCCATTCAACAGACAACAAATTCACTTATGAAGGTAAGCGTGCCATTCTGTAAACAAATTGGGTGTTAGGGTGGGTTTGTTGTTCTTTTTTCTTTTTCTAGGGAATGGGGTGTTTGTCAGTTTTTTCATTAGTTATATGTTGCCATCTTTGAGCAGACAAATTAGTCTAACACAACTGAGACTAAGGTTTCTGAAGTTGCCATGACCCATGTAGACAGTGTATAGCCTACCTGCTGATGTTGCAGGCTAAGGAGATTTACCACACAAGATGTATTGAGCTGGAGCGGTTGAGAAGAGACAGTGCTTCGCAAAAGGAGCTTGACAAGGTAGGTTCTCATTATCCATCTTTTGTGCCACAGATATGATCAATATTCATGAAAAGCAAAAATGTTAATTAGATGTGATGGTATTTTAACATCATGGCTTTTGGTATGTCTACAGAGGCTCTTCCTTGTGTTAAAAGTGTGAAACTGTGATATTACCACTTACAAAATTAGTGCAAATAAAGTATCAATGCAGGCCACTTAATGTAGAAACAGTTCAGAACTGAAGTGAGTTATTGTCTTTTGAGTTTTCACAAAAGGTCACACCAGTACCTATTATTAACTCATTTTAGATGGACCATTTTGCCCCCAGCTATAGCGACCCTTTTCCAAGCTTTACAAAAAATTGCCATTAAAAACTACTTATAGTTATAGTGGGAGTTTCAACTTTTCAGTTTATCATAAACAATGGTCGACAGCATAGATTTGTCAAAGTTTAAATCCCTGGGGACGTTCATCTTCAATGGGTGTGCGCTATGATCCCCAATTGGGGACGTTTGTCTTGAATGAGTTAAGAGAAAGTATCAGCAGCACGCATCTGGTAATTCTACTTTCTCTCATTCTTCAGGTTGCTCTATGACACTTTGTATTCCTATGTTGATTTAAATAAAGAGTGTTATTTGGAGAAACGCAATAGAAGAGTCACTCGTTCTCTCCATTCAAGAATGTGCTGATCTCAGGTGAACTACTGCTCATGAATGCAACTTTGTGAAGCTAGGGAATGTTGCAGTTTGAACTTGGTTGCTGTGCACAGCAGTGTGGTGCCTCGGTTCAATCCCTGCTCAAGATGATTTGACTGCTATTTTCCATCATGCCTCTCTGATGATTGCAGTGAAATGCACATGCATGAATTAGACTGCTTCCCAGGGTCCATTATACCATCTTTTTGCTTCTTTAATTGCTTGCACCAAAAACTAGCAGGAGCCTTATTAGACCTATCAGTGCTGCACTGCACTTACTGAGCAAATCATAGATTTGGGGATGATTTCTGATGACTGTTAATGTTTGCAAGGTGTGAAAACCTAAAGGGGGCTCTTCCAAAATTTAGATGATGTATATTTAATTTGTTAATAGGTTCAAATGGCATTTGTCTTCTTCTTCAGGCTGAAACCAAGTACAGAAAAACAAGTGAGTTTTGTTGTTATTAGTTTGTCTATATTTATATTGTTTGTTCTGTAAATTAATAAAGGCAAGACTACTTTATGACAAGACATTTCACTTGCATGGCACCCTTGTGATGAGGCAAAAGAAAAAGGAAAAATTATGTGGTTACAATAACCTGGCTAACCCTATTTTTTGACTCACATGCGAAGCAAAAGTGAGTCTATGTACTGAGCCGTGTCGTCCGTCCGTCCGTCCGGGCGTCCGTCCGTCCGGGCGTAAAAAACTTAAACGTTGGATTTTTCTCGGAGACTATTAAGTCTATCAACACCATGGTGTATGATAACAAGGCCTCAAAAAACATACATAGTGACTTGACCTTGCTTCAAGGTCAAGGTCACAGGAGCCATAAATGTGGTCTCAAAAACAGTCATTTTTCACATTTTCCCAATTTTCTCCCACGTTATTGAGAATGGCGACCTTAGCTACAAGTGGTATATAGGTCAAAGCAAGCCCTATCTTTTGATACCAGTTTGGTTGACCTTGCTTCAAGGTCACAGGAGCTCTTCAAAGTTGGATTGTATACATATTTTGAAGTGACCTTGACCCTGAACTATGGAAGATAACTGTTTCAAACTTAATAATTATGTGGGGCACATGTTATACTTTCATCATGAGACACATTTGTTCACATATCATCAAGGTCAAGGTCACTTTGACCCTTATGAAATGTGACCAAAATGGGGTAGTGAACCACTAAAAGTGACTATATCTCATGGTAGAAAGTGCCAATAAGCACCATTGTGCTTCCTATGTCTTGAATTAACAGCTTTGTGTTGCATGACCTTGGATGACCTTGACCTTGGGTCAAGGTCACATGTATTTTGGTAGGAAAAATGTGTAAAGCATTTCTTAGTGTATGATGTCATTGGTAGGTTTAGTTGTTTGACCTTGAAGGTCACCTGAAGGTCAAGGTCATATAAAGGTCAAGGTCAAGCATGTGAGTCGTATGGGCTTTGCCCTTCTTGTTTCTTTCTTTTTCCCCCTTTTCCCCTTTTTTCTGTTAGCCTTGTGAAACTACTGCAGTGTGAATGTGCTCTCTTTTTTCATCTCAGTGCTATGCCCGAAGACCCTTACCATTAAAGAATAATGTAACTTTTCAACTTCTGTACCAGTTTCCTAGACTGCTTGATGGTGGAAACCTAACAGTTACACTTTGTAAGACTTCATGCCAATAGTCATAAAGTTTACTAGTTTACTGTTTGGAGTGGCCTGTGTATATGGATGTGTGATGACTGACTATTTGTAAAATATAGTTTGTTGAAAAAAATCTGAACCTTTGCAGAGGAGTTTAGAAAGTCATATTACTCCAGCATGAACATTCACATGTATCCTCAGAACTTTTCGCTGTTCTTGATTGTATTTCACAAAATGTTATTGCTGATGACTCCTGCAACTGCCCTGTGTGATTTTTACTTGTTTCTTTTTGTTTTATATTGCAGGGGATGAGTACAGCACTCTGGTAGAAAAGTATGAAAATGTCAGGATTGAATTTGAAAAGAGATTGATAGAATCCTGTCGGGTGAGAACTTGTACAATTCCACATGTTACAGTGAAACAATGGAAAATGGTTTCGCATTACAATGATTACACAGATATCTCAGTGATATTCATGCATCAGTTGCAGTCTTATTTACATACATGTCAACCTAATTTGAGTTTAACAAGAATGGACTTTTGCTGTAGTATTGTATGTAAAACCATAGCAAAATTGGAATGTTTAAAAATGAATAGTGATATAACTTTTGTGTGTGAGTGTGTGTGTGTGTATGTGTGTGTAAGTGTGTGTGCGCGTGTGTGTGTGTATTTTATAATGAAAACACAAAGACCATCATCGTCATTATCATCCAAGTGTAAAAGTGTAGCTTCAAGCGATAAAAAAATTAAAGCGATAAAAATAATTCCTGTAGTGCCTCTGAAGTACCCAAAAACATATCAGTTACGGGTAAACCTTAGCACTTGAAATGAGTGGTTTACTATGGGCATTTTGAATATTGATACACAAGTTAAGTTCTGCTCCCTGTTCAATAAACTTCCCAGTACATCAACATTCAGCTTGCTCCATTCATTGCTGTGTTTTTTGTTTCAGATGCTGCATATGGCCCTGACTCATTTCGGTCTTTTCTTTTGCTGCAGCACTTCCAAGAGTTGGAGGAGGAGCACATTTGCAGCATGAAGGATTTCATTGAGACCTACGCCAAGTCCTGGGAGAATGAGCATGCCCTTCTTGGGCAGGTGAGTGACTCTGGAGCTTGGAGCTTTCCATAGGGAAGTTACTGGAGCAAGTAGGTATTCCAAACCTTCATAACATGACTAACAAATGACCCATTTCGAAATTTTGTGTGCATCATTATTTCATTTTTTNNNGAATAGTATAGTATTTGTACAATGTGAAATAACCATCATTATTGCTGTCATTATGTACATTAGTGAGAGACAGAGCCTCAAACTTTACAAAAACAGTGATTTGTAGGCGGAGGAAATCGGACGAATAAATAAAGTATTAAAAAATTCATAACTCCACTTATAATTATCCGATTTTGAAACACTAAAATGTTCTGGGCTTTTGACTTTGAGTTCTAACAAATAAACACAAGTCTGAACTTGTTTAAAAAAATCATAAAATCACTTTGGAATACCTAGAGCAAGACCTGAACGCTCGATGATATTATGGCAATATGGGATTTAGTTGCTTGTTTTCTTATTTAAATATAAAGAAACCTTCTCTTTTGTCATGGCATACTTGAATCATAGACCTGATTCAAAGACAGTGATGGCATGGTAAGAGTTGATCAGTTTGACTACCATTATCATTGCATCTTGATTTCCAGCAACGAGGCATAAGTCAGTTCATGTTAAGCTATCATCTAATGCATTTTTGCAGATTGTCTCTTCCTACATCAACTTTCAACTGCCACCCCCACCCCTCTTTTTTTCTTCATTTCTATAGTCAACACATGGCTATTTGATTTAGAAATAGGCAGTAATACTGTTGTTTGTCTGTGTATTTTCTCATAAAAATTATTTGTGAATAGCACCCTTACTGGCACAGGACCCTAGAACGCATTGACAGGCCTTGGCCTTCATGATTGTGTGGGGGATGAGCGACATCTTGCTCTAACAGCTCATGTGATTTCTTGCCATCAGATCCTATATGGCTCATGTGGGCTGATGGGCAACTCAAACCTATTTCATAGTTCTGAATGTAATTTATGCAACTGTTCAGTGAATTGTACTTCATGTAGAATCCACTGTTGCAAAGTATTTTTCATATATTGATGAAAGTTTGAGTCTTTTATGAACGTTGTGGCCCTTTATAGCCTATAAGGCTGATAGGCCCTTAAGCTCCATCCATCCATCCATCCTCTTTGCGGCAGGTGAATAAAGAATTCAGACTCAGCTGTGATGAGCTCACGGTGAAGAAAATTCTGGATACCTTCATAGAAGCCAAGAAAACGGGAACACAGAAACCTGGTAAGTGCACTGATTGAGTTAATGTTGCCATGGAAAATTCTTTAGATTCTGATCAAGGGAAGCCCAACAGGGTCTGTTGATATGACCCTGCAGATTGAAACGGGACTTTCCAGTGCATTGATATGAGACTGAAATGAAAGCTGGTGGAAACTGGCATGAAGGAATGGAATTGCGGAAAGGAGCACCCAGGAAATAATTTGAAAGGGGCATTCTAAAATAATGTCTTTATTCTCTACGTCCTTTTCTTCACCAGACATTGATGGGAGAATTTCACTGTAGTCTCAGTGGATGGTTTGTGATTGTATGCAGATCTGATGTGTGAGATGAGGGGTTCCATTGATTGATTCTGCAAAGTCTTCTCAATGTTGAGTTTGAATTTCAGTTTTGTCACTAAGCTTTAATCTCTGGTGAGCTATGCAGATGAACACGAAGTGCCCCCCATTTCTTGACTTTGTAAATTTGCAGGACCAATTGCATTTGTTGAGCCTGACCTATCCAGTCTTACCGCCACGAGGCCAATGTCTCCTGATCCTGGAGACAAGCGGGACAGCCTGTCCGACAGGCAGAAGCAAGGTTGGTCCTCCATTTGCACTGTGTAGCGGCTGTGCAGTAGCTGGTATCTGTTATTTCATTAATGAATGTTTGGAAATTCTGGTGTGATGTGTCTCTGGTGTTGGTACATGAGATACTACTTCTAATACTGTGGCATGTGATGTTGTGGCCATTGCTCTGATTCAAGTACTAGACAGCATTCGTGTCGAATGACTCTTAGCAAGTGCAAATCATGACCTGATTACTTCATGTTGATCTGTGGGAAGCATTCTCTAAATTGTGACCTCATGCAAGCAGGCATTTGTTTTTGCTGTAGATCTCTTATTTCATGACAATTGAGATGATTTGCTGTATCAAATTAATTTCATTAATATGATTTTTCCATTTCTTTTTCAAGTTTATACACATGATGTGTTTATTAGTATGATTAATTGATTTGTAGTAGGGAGTAGAGGAAGCTTTTAATGTTGTTCACTCTTGCAGGGGGGAAATGTTCATCAGTTCGTTTTATACCAGTGATTCCACACGTAGCGTGATTGGTCCTTGTGATTACCGTGAGACAGTAAAAGAGTCTCCTACATCCACAGGAGTTCCTTATGCGTTTGTTTTTACAGATGCTACACTATTTACAGGTAAAGAGGATTTGATTTTATCTCACCTTCATGGCGGACCCTCTCCATGAACTGCAGTCCAATCATGTTTGAGAAAAGCTCTGCCGCCTTCCTCACTGCCATCCCTAACTACCTTTGTAAAGTAACGGAAAAAATGAGATGGAGACAAAATATCATCAGCCTTTGTTTGGACATCCAGCTGCAATTTGTAACCTGAACTTCAACAGGGTATTGTTTTAATTTGGCAAGAGAAAGTACACATTGAATGGAATTTCTGTGAAAATGTTTTGATTTTGAACCTCCTCCTGTGAAATACTTGTAGGTGTTGGTCTATTTTTTCACACACACACACACACACACACACACACACACACACACACACACACACACACACACACACACACACACACACACACACACACACAAACACCCTCATGCAGAGTAGACAAGGGATGCTGTAAATTTGGTGGCTTACCAGAAGCTTATGTTGGGCACATTTAGTTGTATGTGAAAGCAATTTATGCCACTAGGACACCTTGTGACATACATTTCTGCGTCATACAGATCCGGGGAGAAAAATCACAAACCTTGCACACAGCTTTGGCATTGCTTCCCCCACCCCTTCCCCACTTCCTTCACTCCATGGCTGGTTAGCGGGAGGATACTGCAGGGTTAGATGGTTAGCCTGCTCTCTCTACTAACACTGGTATGCAGCTTCCCAAGGCTTTGCTCTGATTTCCCCAAACTTGTCTTCTATCCAGCTCTCATACAGTCTGCAGACATGCATCAGAAGTTAAACTTTCTGTTTGAAATGTGAGAGTTGTCTTGCTGTGAATATAAGACACCTGCGATATCTATCTTCCCCCAGAGCTACAGTGCTTGCCCGCAGCTGTGCAACAAACTCTTTGTTGACAGGCCTGATTTTATTAGCCTGAATAAAAGCACTCTCTAGCATGAACTCCACACACCATGCACAATGCACACGTGGCAAGAACAAGAACTCTTCAATTCTTTGGTGGTGTGGAAACTGGATCTATCCGACTGAGAGGTTCTTTGTTCTGTCAGAGCCTAATATGCAGCATCAGAACAGCTAGGGCATTCATGAGAGCTGTGTTGGAAAATCTGCAATGAGCAATTGGCAGGTTTCAGGGGATCTGGCAGCAATACAACCTAAGGGCATCCCAGTGAGAACATGGCCATATATAATTTCATGAAAAGTATGACCTTATTCATTCCCATGTTGTCTCAAATCATCATGCCGTAAGCCTGCAAACTTGCTGTGTTCACTTGGCTAAGACTCACCTCTCACAACACGAAGACTGACATATTGGGTTGGCGCTGAAGTGTCCATAGAGAGGATCTGACTTTGAAGATGACTGTAACTCATTAATCTTTTGTTTGCAATGACGTGATTATGATACCTACTGAATTCTTGGTGATTAAAAATTTTTTAGATCTGGACAGGCAGGGCACGGGCCTTATCTTTTTCTGGAGGAGCTTGTGCTGGCCTGTACCAACACTTTTTAAAATCTTGTCAATCTGTGCCAACGCCATGGGATCCAGCACAATCATGTGTGGATACCTGGCTGAACATTTCCCACCCATCTTGTTTTACTTGTAACTTAAGACACTTTAAATGTGAAGAGAAAACACTCAAGATTTATCTTAAAAATAAAAATGGTTTGCCATTGGGGGGGAGAAAATATCCTGTCATACTGGCACACATTGAAAGAAAGAAAAAGAGAGTGTTACCAATATAGAGAAGCACAGAAATCATGGTTGTGTTACTTGGGGTGACTGTCATCTCTGTGAGAACTGGATGGCCTTCAGTTGGGCTGTTTGCAGGGACTGCCCAGTATATTAGGCAGGACAGGAGCAGCTGGTGATGCATGATGGGTGATATTCTCTGAATGATTAGGGGGTTTGGGGCCATGGTGACCTCCAGTTTTGGCTTATGGGGGCTATAGAGGTATAATCTGGAGTGGTGTGCCCACCTTAGCATGAGGGTTGGGGCATCGTGGGATGTGTTGGGTTGGTATGCCCCTATGGTAGGGGCAGAGGGTGGGGTGGAGGGTGTTGGGGCCACCAATAGAGGAGGGTGGTGGGCAGTGATACCTCAATAGCTGAAGGGGACAGAGCTGCTGATGGGCAGGATGGGGAACAAGATGCCCACCTCATCCTTCAGCTGAGAATGATAGGAGCCACATGGTGTCCTGAGGCCCAAGGCACATGAAGGGGTGTGGTTTGGATGGGATGCTGCCCTCTAGTCAAAATATATTTGGGACCACAGAGTTCTCTTCAGCCAATGGAGCCTGTCAAAGGATGTAGGGTGGGTGTCTCTGTGTAATTACAAAAGCAGTGGCCTGCATACCACTGGAGAGGTGTAGATGGGGTTGGGGTGAGGCCCCCTCTGCGACCGGGACAGGGTAGGGGTACTGGTGGGCTGGGCGAGGTGGGGCACAGACTGACTCTGGTCAGCACTACATGTCCTGATGACGCTGTTTTCCAGACTCTAGTGGCAGCCCTAGTCCCGTTCTCTCCTCCTCCGATCAGCCGGGCCCTCTCAGCAGGAGTGTAAAGTTGCGAGTCTCACGGACATGTAAATAATGCTCTTTCAGCCTGCCACTTCCAGCCTCTAGTCTAGCCTAAGCTTGCAGCTTGTGTTCTCTGCTGAGTGTTTGCATGTCTCTCCACCCCTCTCTTCCATTTTTATGAGGCTGGGAGTCATTGTGTTTAACCTTGTTTTGAATTGCTTTCTTCATTTGTTTAAAGGCTCTTTCTGCCCTATGTGATGTAGTGTGGCTCTGTCCAAGCAAAATGGGTTCCTTGGGTTTATGGCTAATGCAACACTGCACAGAACTGAAAATGCCATCCTCTGACAGCTGCAGTATTTCTCCATTTGTGCAGTTGAGAAATTGCTGCCTGAAAATAAGTAAAGCATGGACAAGAATCACTTCCATCACTGACAAGTTTGATTCCTGATAACTCAGATTTGGCAAAGTTGTAGTAAATTTCTGTTTTCTTATGCTCTTTAAATTTCTTTTTTCTCTCACTGTGCTGGCAAATATATATTGTTTGAAATGTAGTGAAAGGAGACAGAATTCTGAGTAGTGATTATTGACTGAAAAACAGAATTGCAGGCAGGAAGTCATTTGGGAAGCTTTTATTATACTCACTAACTTGTTTAATTCAGACACACTCACAATACACATCTTCTGCACCATCAGCCAGTTGATACCATTCAGGCAAATGCCCTGATATTTGGAGTTTAATGACACTGTTGGGAGCACTTTTGCACAGGATGACACAAACATTACTTCTGGTCACTGTTCTAGCAGTGTTGTTCACCTAAGCAAACCCTGTCTTCTTGACATTCCAAGTTCTTGATTTAGAATCACTGGCAGAAGGAAAGGTTTCCATTGTGTCCATGCTAAAGCCTTTGCTATGTAATGATTTTCAGCCACATATAAATTTGATATTGACATTTTCCTTCAAGGAGTC
Source organism: Theodoxus fluviatilis (assembly GCA_034096865.1). Lineage (NCBI taxonomy): Eukaryota > Metazoa > Mollusca > Gastropoda > Cycloneritida > Neritidae > Theodoxus > Theodoxus fluviatilis. Next base: position 72,763 of record JAWQFJ010000513.1, read on the forward strand.
TTTGCATCTACTATACCATGTAAAGTCACGTGAGGAATTTTACAGATTGTGCAATGTTTTTATCACTAAATTATGCCAGTGCACTCACTTCTGTTTGAGTGATTCAATCCTTGATTTTTAGAATGCTTGGCTTCAGAAAGACATATTGTGGTCAGTGTCAGAGAGATAACACTGCATTCAGACTAGGCCTTAATGACCAGCCATATAATGAATCTTGTACACTTTGCAGTAATTAAAAAAATATATATCTTGCTCAATGGAGTTATGGGTCTGATGCATAGCATTTAGTCTAATGCTGGTTATTGTCACAAAGACTTGTGGATGAGTTCTCTCTAACAGTGACCTACATCGTGCCTTTTTCCATTGCAGACTTAAATTTTGTAGTTACGTGTGTTAATTCTTTTGTGTAGACTAACATAGGTATTGTCCTAACATCAGTGGCTGTGTAGTACTGCCAAGATGATCTCTGAAAGGTTCTCTGACACAACCGAACGTTGCCCTATTACCCCATAGGAGTGTTCAGCATGAAAGTTGAGTTTGTTGCAGTATGGCTAACAACAGAGAGTTTGAGTAAGATCTTTAGATTTTAGCCTTCTTAAGTTGACAAATAAGGTGGAGGAGGTTTATGACAGGGGGAATATTACTTGGAATGCCTGCTGTTGTATTTGGAGAATCATAGCTGGGACACTTCTTTCTTATATGATTGTATGAAATGTTATCTTTTCTGTTTAAACACATTTGAGTTTAAATAGCATTTTGATGAAGTAGATGATATTGTTCATTGTGATACATGTTTCCTTTCATAAATATGTAAAAAGTGGTGATTTCTTGAGAGAGAAAAAGAATAACATTTGATTTAATTCTTCATTAATTGATTGATTTCTTGACATCATTCACCTGCATGATGTTGATATTGGTTTTCTTGATTGATTGTATTAATATTGCATGAGTTCATTGATTTCGAATGTCAGCATTTTTGTGCTCAGAAACTTCTGAATCTTTGCACAGAAGCCTTGTTCAGGAGGCTCAGCGATTCACAGCGCTGCTCAGCGCTGCACAGCGCTTGCGCGGTGAAACGGCTTGTTCAGGACGCGTAGCGCTGCAAAGCGCTGCAAAGCGCTGCATGTGATTCGGCACTTTGCAGCGCTGCGCGTCCTCAACAAGCCGTTTCACGGCGCAAGCGCTGTGCAGCGCTGTGAATCGCTGAGCCTCCTGAACAAGGCTAGAGTGTGTGTTTCTTTCTTTCTTTCTTTCTTTCTTTCTTTCTTTCTTTCTTTCTTTCTTTCTTTCTTTCTTTTTCTTTCTTTCTTTCTTTCTTTCTTTGTCTTGGCAAGCAGTTTTATCAACTTGGCTAATGAAGCCCCCAAATAATCAATGAGAACACAAAACATTTTTCTGTGACTCTGTGCTATGAAATGATATGATCTGGCACTGTGGTGGAATGGTCAGTGAGAGACAAGACTCGTTTCTTCAATATACAGTGACCGTAATAGAGGTCAGTTTGAAAATTAGTAACCAAAGATACTGGCTTGCTGGTCTTCCTTATCACAGAAAAGGATCGTGCTTAAACTTCGAAAATCGATGACAGTTTGCATGGGGGCAGGTACTACTTGCACATGGCAGTGACTTTCAAAATTCTGAAAGGGGCGAACAGCTTGTACTCCCGTAACAAGGAGATGCATGGTGATGCTGGTGTCATGGACCAAGGTCCTGGTGTCCAAGAGTAGGTTCAATCGTATACTTCCCAGCTGTGGAGTGAGGTGCTGGCTAGAATGGCAAGAGAACATAATAACGTTTTAGATTATCACTAGCTCAGCTGGCAGAGCACATTCCCTGAGTGGTTGTAGGTTCATTTCTGTTGTAGGTTTTGTTCCCTTGGTTGGACCCAGGAAAGATGTTCCACGAAAAAGATAGTGAAATATTACCAAAATAGTAGATGGTATCAGTCTAAAACTTGTATGGTGTCACCTGTTCAAACTCTGAAGATGCTGCATTGAATTTGCACGGGGCACTTGAGGTTGAGATTTGAGAAGACATGATGTCAGTGCATTTGATACTGCACAGATCCTAGTGGCGTATCTGTGGGCAAGATGCACAACCCACACTGCTTCTACCTACTAGGAATACCATGCGATGCCTATGAAGGCATTCTGTTCACTTTCTCCTTGATGTTGCCTTGAAAGAGCTGGGTTTAAATGCCTCCCAGGGAATGGAGATGGTACTAGTACTTGTATGTCTACCAATCCTGTCTGCCTGTATGCATATTGTCGAGCACGAGAGGAAAGGTTATCTGTAGGCCAAAGACCAGGGGATAAAATACAAAGTTGTTGGAGCCCCAAATGCAGATGAAAAGTGACTGTGAAACCAGTACCTTTACCTTTGAGCACAATGACCAGGCACTCCCTGTGACTGACATGGAGATGCAAGCCATGCAGGGGAGAGGGAGGGCATCTGTGTTGGTGTTGGCTGTAGTGCTAGAGGCTGTCAGTGGGCTCAGTGTGTGGGTGGCTGCCTTGTCTCCCGTGTGCCCATGCTACTTCTGTGTCCCTGGTCTCCACCAGTGTTGTTGTGGAACTGTAGGACAGCGCTAGAGTTTGTCCATGCTTCATGTGTCACGTGCACTAATGGTGTGCTCACCCCTCCGGTTCTGAGTTTGGTTTATTATTTGTTGAAGTGATGTGGTAACTAGTGCATTTTGGTTAATCTGAGTAACAGTTGAATTTTGACAATATTTGCACCTGGGTTTATGATATTTATTTGACCTCTTTAACTTAAAAAAATTAATGAAATTAAACTTGCATTTCCCTTTTTCCCCCTCTATAGATGTGTTTTTGATTTATCTGTTAGTTCCTGAGAATCATTGTTTTGGGATTTACCTTGCTTACTCTGATATTTGATGCCTGGAGTAGATGTGTCAAATGACAATGTGTCAGGTTGACCAGGTTTCATCCTCTTTGATAGGGTTCCTGAAGTCAAAAGGCAAGAAGAAGGAAAAGAAAAAGAAGAAGAAGGAAAAGGAAGAAAAGGATGAAAAGGATGCAGAATCTCTGTAAGCACATTTATTTATTCCTGTTTTATGCTGTAGCTGCACCATGAAAATTAATTTTGTATACTCCTCATGCCAGCATTGAGCCATTGATGTTTGGGTGTCTCTGCATACCAACCATGTTTTCTTCTTGCCTTGCTTGTTCACAATGGGTGAAATGCAGGATTTTCTCTTGTGTGTGTCTTCAGTACTGTCATGGTGGTTCATGCCCTTCTTTCTCATCATTCTATCTGTCTGTCCATCTCTGTCTGTCCATCTCTGTCCATCCATCTCTGTCCATCTCTGTCTGTTTATTTGTCTGTCTGTCTATGTTTGTCTCTGTCTTTTTGTCTTTATCTCTTTGTCTCTGTCCCTCTGTCTCTATCTCTCTCTGTCTCTGTCTCTGTCTCTGTCTGTCTGTCTGTCTGTCTGTCTGTCTGTCTGTCTGTCTGTCTCTCTGTCTGTCTGTCTGTCTGTCTGTCTGTCTCTCTCTCTCTGTCTCTGTCTCTGTCTCTCGTCTCTCTCTCTCTCTCTCTCTCTCTCTCTCTCTCTCTCTCTCTCTCTCTGTCTCTCTCTCTCTCTCTCTCTCTCTCTCTCTCTGTCTCTCTCTCTCTCTCTCTCTGTGTCTCTCTCCCTCTGTCTCTCTCTCTCTCTCTCTCTCTCTCTCTCTCTCTCTCTCTCTCTCTCTCTCTCTCTCTCTCTCTCTCTCTCTCTCTCTCTCTCTCTCTCTCTCTCTCTCTCTCTCTCTCTCTCTCTCTCTCTCTCTCTCTCTCTCTCTCTCTCTCTCTCTCTCTCTCTCTCTCTCTCTCTCTCTGTCTCTCTGTCTCTCTCTCTCTCTCTCTCTCTCTCTCTCTCTCTCTCTCTCTCTCTCTCTCTCTCTCTCTCTCTCTCTCTCTCTCTCTCTCTCTCTCTCTCTCTCTCTCTCTCTCTCTGCATGCTTGCATGCATTCATGCTCATGTGTCCTCGCCTGGCTGTCTGCCTATCCATAACTTATTATTCTCTCCATTCAACTATTCAAGTTTTCTGTCAATGTTAACTTTGTTCTATAGTCCACATGAACTTCTCTTTGGCAATCTTCCACTGCCATTCCTGTGAACTACAGCATCACTCTGCTTTCAGGGACACGGAGCCGGATGCTGCTGAGGGTGTAAGTACCAAAAATTGTGCAAGGATTGGTCTCTCTGAAATCATCTGATGAAATATGTGTACATCCTCAATTGATTTGATATGCTTTTGAACAGTTCTCTCCTAATGATGGAATGTTAACATCACTGTTAAAACCTCATGTTTTATAATCATGATAGTATTATGTGAGTGTATGCCAATTATATGATCACACCATGTCTTCATGTGTTTTTACCAGCAAGATGTTTGGATTCTATGTCCACAGAATGTTGATGTTGATGAGGAAGGCTACAGGATACGACCAGATAACCCCATGGATAGTATCCTTTTTGCATCCACATAGGTTTAGCAACTAATTGCTGAATAGCAAGATGCTGAAATGCTTGGAATAGAGCTTTGATGATGTTTGAACATTAGGCATTGTTGTGGTACTGATTCCACTTGGCCATGTTGAAGTAATGATAGGGATTCTGTAATGCAAAATCTGAATTTATTTTGTGCCATTTGTCCGTATGCTGCTATGCTTTGTTGGTAGTGCTCAGGAGATGAGAGGCTGTCCTGACTGTGGTGTGTGTAGTTTTTATTCCAAAATGGAGAGCGTTGTTCAGATCATTCCTGGTGTCATGTGTGCCTGGAGACTTGCCATGCATCATTTCCCTTGACCGGATCAGACAGTGGGGACAAGAACAGCTGGTACTCCAGTGACAGCGACTCAGACTCAGGTGAGAGAGGGTGATTGGGCGTCTCTCTGTAGCCTTTGAGTCCATGATCTGTGGCTTATTTAACTCTTAAGATCCTGTACCGCCTATTACCGCCCACCCTGCTCAATCCTGTATTACCCATAACCGCTCGTCCCACTGGATGTTACTTGATTTATTTTTTCTACAAATTGCATAATCCTTACAGGACTGGGGAATGAAACGTTAATGACTTACAGGACCTTAAGAGTTAAGCACAGCACCTAACTTTTCTTCCAACTTTTTTCCTGCAAATGTTTTCATTAAAAAAAGTGAATACTTTTTAAAATAACAGTTTGTGTTTGTTCATTTGCTTGTCCCATTTGAGACATGTTTTGTGGCATATATTTGTTTTAGAATGTGTCTGCCCTCCATGGGCTGAGTGAGTCATCCCTTTGCACAGATGCTGATGAGCTGCGGAAGAAGATCAAGGTGGAGATCCGCCCCCTGAGTGCCAACGGCACCACCCCCACCGGCACTGTGGAGGACATCAAGGCCTCCTTCGAGGGCCTCCGCCTTTCTCCCACCGCAGCTGTGAGTGTCCCCACCCAGTGTCCCCCTGCGGGTTCGGGGTAAGAATTGACCCACCGCATCTCCCTATGCGATTCGTAAGAGGCGAATACCTAGGGACACCGTGACTGGATTTGCGTTTACTCTATACTGTTCAAGTGATTTTCGTGCTTAATGGTCTTATATAGCCTACAAAGGCTGATAGGCCTTAAAATACCATCCATCCATCCATCCCCACCCAGTGTCCACCATCCGCCTGCCCATTTATCCATCTTTCTTGTCCATTCATGTTTTTCCTGCCAATTGGCAGAATGAGTGAGAAATTGTGTTAACATATCTGTGAGTTTTCTGGAAGGGTGCTGGATAGGTAGACAAGCCAATGCAGTAGAAGTGGTTGTTGATAGTAGGTGACAATGTTGGGAAATAGCATACATTATTCTTCACCGTTTCGCTTCGGAAGCTTTCACCCGTGTCACAACATGTCAGTACCTTCTATGCATTGAAGACTTGGTGTCACCCGCAAGGATTTCATCCCAGATGCCCATATTTGTTGTAGAATGTGCAGGGGGGGGGTGTGTGTGTGTGTACGTGTGTGTGTGTGTGTGTGTGTGTGTGTGTGTGTGTGTATGCAGGCATGCACACACATGGGTACTTCTGTATATGTGAATGAGAATGTGCATGTGCACATATGTGCCTGTGTGTATATACGAATGAGTGTAGATGAAGTGCTCTGAGTTGTAACAACGTGTAAACTATAATGTATTCAAGATATATATTTTTGATGATTAAGAAAGTGTAAGATTTTTTACTTCAAGTGAACCCACAAAAACATTGATTAGATGCATAATTTTTTTGTTACTTTCAGAGGAAGAGATGTCAGACGCCAACAGAAAAGAAAATGAAAAGATCGCAGTCGGAGTCTGACTCATTAGAGTGAGTGATTTGCATGACTTGAACATTGACTCTCAGGAAACTTGTCTAGCTATCAGTATTTGGCAAGGCAGTCATTGATGAAATATTTGACTGGCAACAATGGAATGAAAAAGAGAACAGTTAGATTGTTAGAACTTTTCAGTCATAGGACAGTGCAAGAGTAAATGAAGGAATTGACAAAGGAAAAAAATAAAGTGGGCATTTTTACATCTAACTAACAGTTGTCTTTGACAGTGTCAAGGCATATGAGATTGACATGAAAAAAGAGCATTTACCCCTTCCATGCCACAAACGGAAATTTTCCGGGCCTTGAACTGTCAGAGCTTTGCTAGGTCCTGGAAGAGTTCTGAGTTTCTGACAAAGCACTGTCAGAAAAAGGCGGCAACTGCAAATGACTCAGTCTTTGCTCTGTTCAGTGCTCTGGAAAATAAGAACACAATGATATGGCAAATGCTAGTACAGTAAAACGTGAGAAAATTCCCTGGCATACGGTGTGCAGTATACATGGCAGGTAGGGGGTTAATGTATTATTTTGTATAATTCTTGTGACTGTGAATGCTGTTAAATTTTTACCAACAAAGTCATGTGAAGGTTCCTTGGTCCAGAATGTTTTAGTGTTTGCTTTCCATAGATTGAAATGCTGCATTACTAGCACAAGTGGCCTGTATGACTCTTTTTCTCCTGATGATGCCTCTGCAGCCGAGTCTGCTAGGAAGTTTGAGCTGTGCTGCTGTGATGTAAAGGCATGGATGACTGCCAATATGCTCAAGCTCAATGACGACAAAACGGAAGCCATCTTATGTGGCCCAAAGATCAAGAGGAACTCTGTTGGCTTGAGCACTGTACGCGTTGGCCAGTCAGACATTCCCTTCTCACACACTGTTAGAGACCTGGGCATCATGATCGACGAAGACCTCACGATGAAGGCCCATGTGAGTGCTGTGGTAAGCGGATCTTACTTCCACATCCGGTCCCTTGGTAAGCTGCGGAACATCCTTACGGACAGGGCTGCAACTACCATCGCAGTGGCCTTAGTCATCTCCAAGATTGACTATGCAAACGGCTGTCTTTGGGGCCTCCCTGTCCAGCAGCTCGACCGACTCCAGCGTGTTCTGAACACGGCGGCAAGGATTGTGTCTAGGACCAAAAAGACCGACCACATCACTCCAGTCCTCCGCAAGCTCCATTGGCTCCCAGTCATGAAGAGAGTGGACCACAAGGTGCTCTCCCTGTGCTATAAGCGTGTGCACGATCCAACTTTCCCCCAGTACCTCAGAGACATCATCCCTCTCCACAACCCCCCCAGATGTCTTCGCTCTGCTTCCCAGTCACTGCTGGCTCCACCCAGTAGGGCCGGCCACATAGGGAAGCGCTTGGGTCGCCGCTCGTTCTCCTACTGTGGTCCAACCCTGTGGAATGCGCTCCCCCAGAACATGCGAGAAGCGAAGTCACTAGAGGACTTCAAGAGCACTCTGAAGACTCACCTTTTCTGACTTGGGATCTGTGTAAATAGTCTCAAATGAAAGGACATACCTGACTGAAAGACTGTGCACCAGTCTCTGTTTTGTAAACTTTTTCTCCCTTCCCCCCAATCTCCTGCGCCTTGAGCATGCTGCCAGCATGGATATGTGCGCCATATAAGTGGACATCATCATCATCATCATCATCAAGTAAGAGAGTATGTGATTCACAACAAACACCTTTTCATTTCAACATTTGATGTTTTGATGCCAAGATAATAATTTTCATGCCTATTGTTCAAGGTCTACAATGCTGCCTCATTAATGTGTTTATGCTTTCTGTCAATGTTAGTATCATGTGAAGTTGTGTTACCTGTGATATGTTTAGTATTGTGGTTGTTGTGTGTGTTGTAGACCAGGGAAAGGAAACCTTGACCTCATGATGTCCCTGGATGTGCTGGGCTCTTCGAGTGCATCCACCCCCACCGGTGGCTCATACCAGCTGCCCTCCCCCCTCTCTCCCCGGACAGACATCAACTGGAGCAACAGCTCAGCCACCTCCGCCTCCTCTGGCATCAGTCAGTGCTGTCTGCAGTTCCATGCTCATTCCCATTCCCACTGATCGCTCGCTCTCGCTCTCGCTCTCTCTCTCTCTCACTCTCTCTCTCTCTCTCTCTCGCTCTCTCGCTCTCTCTTCCCCCCTCTCCCTTTCCCTCTCTCCCTCTCCCTCTCTCCCCCTCAGTCTCTCTTGCTCTATTATCATCTATCTGTCACTATCCCACTGCCAGTGTGTGTGTGTGTGTGTGTGTGTGTGTGTGTGTGTGTGTGTTCATTCAAATCTTTTGCTCATCACATTTCCTCCTTTGCCTCCTCCCTACTTTTTGACTCGCATGCGAAGCAAAAGTGAGTCTATGTACTCACCTGTTTCGTCCGTCCGGGCGTCCGGGCGTCCGTTTAAAACTTTAACGTTGGATTTTTCTCGGAGACTATTAAGTCTATCAACACCCAATTTGGCATGATGGTGTATGATGAAAAGGCCTAAAAAAACATACATAGTGACTTGACCTTGCTTCAAGGTCAAGGTCGCAGGGGCCATACATGTTGTCTAAAAAACAGCCATTTTTCACATTTTCTCAATTTTCTCTGAAGTTTTTGAGATTGGATACCTCACCTATACATGGTTTATAGGGCAAAGTAAGCCCTATTTTTTTATATCAGTTTGGTTGACCTTGCTTCAAGGTCAAGGTCACAGAAGCTCTTTAAAGTTGGATTGTATACATATTTTGAAGTGACCTTGACCCTGAACTATGGAAGATAACTGTTTCAAACTTAATAATTATGTGGGGCATATGTTATACTTTCATCATGAGACACATTTGGTCACATATCATCAAGGTCAAGGTCACTTTGATCCTAATGAAATGTGACCAAAATGGGGTAGTGAACCACTAAAAGTGACCATATCTCATGGTAGAAAGTGCCAATAAGCACCATTGTGCTTCCAATGTCTTGAATTAACTGTGTTGCATGACCTTGAATGACCTTGACCTTGGGTCAAGGCCACATGTATTTTGGTAGGAAAAATATGTATAGCATTTCTTAGTTAAATGTATGATGTCATTGCTAGGTGTAGTTGATTGGCCTTGAACTTGAAGGTCACCTGAAGGTCAAGGTCATGTAAAGGTCAAGGTCAAGCATGTGAGTCATATGGGTTTTGCCCTTCTTGTTCTATGTTACCATGCTCAGTTTCTTGAGTGAAGGTTAGGAACAGGCTACCATTCATCTGACCTTGCTGCTCCCATATTAGATTGACACAATATATCCAGTTGTTTCATTCTCTATCAACCTTGAAAGGTGAGCTTGACTGTACACTAGCTGCAGTTTTTTCTTTAAGTACCTGACCTTTTGGCTTTACCCACTTTGCAGACTTGGGAGACTTGTTTAGTCAGAGCAATGGACTAGGATCAGGGGCACCAGTGTCAGGTCTCTCTCTCAGCATCGCCTCCACCAGCACAACCAGTACCATGAGACATTCCACGGGTGGCTCTACCAGTGCCATGATTCTCCCCTCTACAGCCATTGCTCGTCCCCCCTCCCGGAACAAGGGCATTCTTTCACAGGTAGCATCGTCTGGCAGCTGTGAGAAGGGTTTATTCACCAGTCTGCTTTCATTTGTTTGTTTGGTAATTGGTTCTACAATAATTGCCTTGGACCTGTCATAAATAGAGAGGCCTTGTGATTTTCTGGTCAGCATTGGGCCAGTTTGCTGTTGATGCTTACCAGTACATGTAAGTCATTTGCAGGAAGCCTTTTTGCCATGAAGTGAGAACATTTGCATGCCCATGACTTTGACCAGCTAAACAGACTTATGCCACTCTTGGTTGCCAAGATGGCTTCAGCAATCATCTGCAATCCCAAGTTCTCACTACTGACATAAGCTGAGGTGTTTCCATCTCTTCCTCAATCACTGCAACATAATTTTAAAAGACAAAATGACCACCTGAGGGTTTAAATGACTTGCAAAAGTCATTTCCAGGGTACAAGAACTTTGCTTTCCATTCCAGGGCAACAAGTCAATGGGTGGCAGCCCCATCACACCTCTGCCTCCCATGAACCGATCAGAGAGCAGTGGGAGCGTGACCTTCAACACGACCTCTATGCCCATTGGGTCGTCACGTGGCCCCAGTCCCCTCACCATCGGCATGTCTGACACAGTGCCCTTGGCTGTGGCCTTCACAGAGACCATCAACGCCTACTTCAAGGGGCATGACGCCACCAAGTCAGTGTCGCAGTGGGTTTGCCTTGCCTCCACAGCAGCCTCTGTTGGGGATGACAATCTATTTTGATTTTCCCTTTGGCTTTCCCCCCCTAGACAGATCTGTACTGTCAGTGTCATCAGACACTTATGCTGATACTAACAACACTGTTGCTAATGTTTCCTGACCTGTGCTAATTTTTTAGAGGACAAGTGCATTTCTGTACGGCTTTTTAACAAATGCACTGTATTTTGGTGGCAGAGCTTTAAAACCTGCTGTTGCTATTATTTTGTGAGAACTGCTTAAATTACTAAAATGGACATTTGTAACCGTGAAAAGTATTTTTTATGAAAATTATTAAAGTTTATGTATGAAGCATAGCCTGTGGATCATATCACATGTTGTATCGAGCTCCATGTTTTACAGACCTTTGTTAGAGAATACTTATGTTCTGTGCGCTGTCTGCTTGTATCTATTAAAGTTGTATCAGATGATTCACAGTCACATTACTTCACCCTGGTAGCATCACACCCTGACAATTCACAGGTCACACAAAAATACTACCGTATACTCACCTGCAACACTGGTCAATTTATGAATCGGTGAAAAGGACAAATTGAAAGTTCTAATTTGCCTTGATTTATTTCCCCTCAACTCTTTCAATATGACTGATGAGCACAGTCAGCTACATTTTTGTGAAAACTCCCCCATCCTTGTCCAGTGAGTAATGATGGATCTCTGCAGAGTGCTGCTGTAGGAGGATGCTTGATGTGCCACTGTACAAAGCCATAGCTGTATGTTGCAAATAGACTTTAGCCTAATTTATTAGACTAGTTGACTATTGCTTCACGTATAAACTGAACATCGTTGGAGTGGGGGTGAGACTTTCATAGCTCAGCTTCAAGTGAATTCTAGGGAATAACTGCATGCTGTAGAAAACGTAACTTTTCATCAGTTTTAATTATCTCACACTGTCACTAGTGTTAGGGTAAAGGCATTTGTTTAACAAGAATTTCCTCCATTTTTTGGTGGAATTTTTTTTCATGTAACATAAAATGTCCCATATCACTGATCTTCTTTCCTTGCTGCCATTCCTGGACCAGCCTAGCTGTCGGCCAGGCCCAGGCTGTCGCCCTCATGTTGCTCTCCTCAGACTGGCTGTTCTGAATGTTGCAGTCAGAGTGATGCCATTGTGGTACAGCTACCTCCTATTCCTATCCCGCTCACTAAATTTAGATAAGCAAATGAGTAGAAACTAGAGTTTGCTCTCACCTGCAGTGTTTGACAAAGAGTGATACAGGAAGGGCAGCAGGAGAGGAGCACACCTCTATGGGACACGATATGTTACTGTTCTCACTAATGCTGTGAGGTGTGGATGATGCTGCAGCAAAGGGTTGGAGTGTTGCTTGCAGGAAATGCAGAGTCTCAGGATGTTTCCCTCTGTGCAGGTGCATGGTGAAGATCAGTGGGACCCTGATGCTGTCCTTCCCTGCTGGTGTGGTCAAGGTGTTCACTGAGAACCCCTACCCTGCCGGCCTGACCTTCCGCCTGAAGAACGCCTCACGGCTGGAGGAGCTCCTCCCAAACGAGTCCCTGCTTGTGCAGTGAGTGGAGCTTGTGGTCCTCCCTTGTGATGTGTGGGACATTCTTTGTGATCTGATAGTAGAAAGATTGCCTTTCAGAAATGTGAAAGTCTGTCAGATCTGTGGTCTTCGTCAGTTTATGTTCTATTCATGTAGTCAGCTCTTAGAGATATGGAGTTGACTTGATGATGAGAAGTATGACTTGATAGTTCATATCATCTATCAAGTAGTTCCTTTTGATTATTGAATGAGGTCTCCATGTCATGTTGAACCTGCGCTGAAGAGGTGAGGCTACGAAACTTGAAATAACACTTATTTATAATCATGTTTGATTTGATCTTGTCCCGGAGCTACTAGGAAGCTAATATGTCTTGGGAATATGCTCTCTTAAAGCCTGCAGTAAATGATTCATTGTACTCTGTCTGTTATCTTCTCAGACTTTTTTTCTAGATTTCATCACACATAGAATACTGTTGTCATTGCCCTTTAATTAATATACCTTCTTTTTTCCTTCTTTTTTTTTCTTCTCTCCCCTGCTCCATTTGTTGGCCATGATGCTGCAATACATGATAACCTCCATTGTTTTGCTCCTCCCAGTGACAAGTCACAGAGCTCAGCGGACGTGCAGGTGTTCGTGTTCACAATGTCAGCACTGACAGACCACCTGAAACAGCAGGGTGAGAAGAACAAGGCAGCCTCGTACTTCAACATCGACATACTCAAGTATCAGGTAAGCTGCTGTTTACCGCTCTGTTTCTATGCACTGTGCAAACAACCTTACATAAGGGTATTATTCCTACCTTCCAGAAAGTGAAGATCTTATTAGTCTTTTGGTAGGTGATTCAGCCCCTGTCCTTATAATTTGCATTCATATGTTTAAAAAAAAATTTAGTTGAGTTTGGAGCTGAGTTTTTTTTGGGGGGAATACTGTAGTAGGATTGCCTTGGCTTTTTTTCTTTTTCTTTCCTTTTTGATCACTGTGATGCATCTTTTGTTTACCTCTTGTCATATTCTTCATGCCTGAAGATCAAAAGGTTGTTCATTCACCCTCCATTGCTCTTTACACACATGTAGAGATAATGGACTGACAAGCTCAGGAACAACACTGGCAAACTGTATCCATATTCACTATAGCATTTGTGTCTCTCTTTGCAACTGATGCTTTCATCACAGATATAATTCCTCTCCTGCCATTTCTTTGAAGTGCCAAATGAGGTGTAGCAGTTGATAGGGCATTGCAAGGTGTTTTGCAAATTTTTGCCCTGATTCTTTGCATCACCTGTTTGTATCTGAAAGTTGTAGTTGTAGTTGATTTATGTTTGTCTGTAACGTTCACTGAAGAAGGGCGTGTGCCCGAAAGACTTTGATTTTGGTGTTTGTCGTGTGTTTGTTTCTTATTGATGTGAAAGTTGTAGTTAATGATAACAAGGTCAGCTTGTGTACCATTGGAAATGACAAGTTGTTGCTTCAAAATGTTTCTAAAATTCCCCACCCCGACTCCCTACCCCTCTCTCCATTCTTTCAATAAAATTTTAGAGTAGTTTATAGTCTTCTAAATTGTTATTGAAGAAACTCCTCCTTTCTCTCAAGTGATTATAGAACAGACAATATAGAGTTTTCTAAACATACTGTACCAGTAGACAACCATAGGTATATGACCTTTTCACCTCGAAAAAAGATTTGCAAAATCATCCCACACACGTGGCTTAATAGCATCAGCCAATGAAAAGGCTCCATCTATAGCGTCATGGCCAGTGAAAGGGAGGCAACTCTCCCTGTTTCCTGCACATGCGCATAGATACCATGATGCAACCACGTGCCACCACTTTTCGACTTTTCGTTGGAGTGTTTGGATGTACTCTGGTGTTCTCCTCAAGTCTTCACGTTGTGCGGACTTTCTGAAGGATTTGCTGTCGACTATGGCGGCGTTGCTGTTGGGAAGTACAAACACTCCTACGGCCCTCGCCGTTTTTCGAATTCCTGTTTAATTCGTTTTTTGCTTCAATTTCTGTTCCCGCCGGTAACCTCAGTGCACGGTCTGGTTCAGTTATTTTGTTGCCTGTTGTCTCTAGCTTCGGCTAGGTGCGTTGTGAGCGTGTTTCGCTTGTTGTACGCTTGTATTCTTGTGAGTGCGTTCTTGCTACTGCTTGCGTCAAGTTGACGCTGTTGCTGTCCGCCATTTTGTTTCGCCATTTTGGGAATATGGCGGCTCGCCTTCCTACCTCTCTTCAGGGTACGGAGGCGGTGCGCAGGTGCGCAAGCGCGGCTCTGCTTCTAAGAGGAAGAGCTGTTTGTCTATACCTCCTTCCTTTTTGCCATGTAAGAGGTAAAGTCGCGTTCGAGTAAGCCTCGTTCTGCCTCTTCCTCTGCATCGTGTAGCAGGGTAGACGATGTGTCGGGGAAGTTTTCTTCTCTCGACAACTCTTCTTTACAGGACACTCTCACTCTGTCTCTGGGGATTGCTCGGGGGTGGTTTCTGAGCCAGTTTTGGGTCCCCAGGCGGCTGCTGCATGTTTGGTGTATTTGTCTGAGGCTGCCTTTGTTTCAGTTCCCAGAGTGCGGTGTCGCACCGATCGGATTCTCTCCCGGCGGTAAGTCGAGACGGAGACGAATCCCTCGGTGGGGTGGGCACGGCTATCGATCGCAAGGGGGCTCTGCCCATGCGATCCGATCAGCATGTTGCCTCGGATTCCTGGCCTTCTCCTGGTCGACCAGTAGATCGTATCCGACACGAGTCGCGATACCGGCAGAGCGTTGCTATCGATCCCGCCGAGGCAATGCCCGCGCGATCCGATCAGCATGCTGCCATGGTTCACTGGCGATCAGATGATCATTCAATCGATCATGATGGAGAGAGGAAAAGAGCGGGTCAGGATACAGGCTATGCGTTGCGATCGACCGCACAGAGGCTTTGCCCGTCCGATTCGATCAGCATGCTGCCTTGGCATTCGGACGATCAGCCGATCGTTCCGTACATCGTGACGGCCAGGCGTCAGTCACGGTGCATGCAACGTTGCGATCGCTTACACGGAGGCAATGCCCAGTTGGCTCGATCAGCATGCTGCTTTGTTTTCCGGGCGTTCTGTCCCTCGATCAGTGGATCGTGGCGATCAGCGCGACCGGAGGGGTGTTGCTGTCGACCGCGCAGAGGTTTTGCCTTTGCGGTCTGATCAGCGTCCTCGCTTGTTTTCACGACGATTGCCTGGTCTATTGCTCGATCGTGATCGTCCTTGTCGGGAATTTCGACACGATCGAGCAATAGATGGTGTTGGGCAGGGGTCCTTTTACAGGACGCGCGGTGCTGTTGATCGCTCCGAGGTTTTTTCCCGGACGGTTTGATCAGCCTGCGTCCTTGGCGTCTCAGCCGATCACGTGATTTTGCGCGAGATTCTCGCCCTCGGCGATACGTGCCTGACGATCGCTGGGATTTGCGTTTCGATCAGCATACTGTCTCAGTTCTAGGGGGATCGGTCGATCGCATGTCAGATCGCGATCTTCTCTTTGACTCTGATGCTCCCGTTCATGCTTCTCGGGAATCTCTGCTTTGGCGGCGCGTTGAGTCTCGACACTATCTCCTTCGTGATTTGTCAGACTCTGATTCGCGATCGCTCAGTCCGGTACGGGTTTCTGCTCGTCGCTCACATAGGTCTGCGGACTCTGAGTGTTTTCGATGGCAATCCGCCCGGCTGCCTTCCGGCGCTCGTACTTTGTTTTTTCCTCGATTGCCTGATCTATCGCTCGATCGTGATCATCCCTGTCGGGAATCAGACACAATCGAACGGTAGCTAGGTATGGACCAGGGTCACTGTACGGGTCGAGCATTGCTGATGTTCGCGCTGGGGTTTTTCCGCGCGATTCCATCGGCAGACAGCCTTGAATTCTCGGCGGTCGCGAGTTTTCGCGCAGGATTCTCGACTTGGGGCAGGCGTTGCTGACGATCGCTCGGTTTTGCCCATGCGTTTTCGATCAGCAATATTGCCTCAGGTCTCTGGGGATCGGCTGATAGGTGATCAGATCGTGATCTTTCCTTCGGTCTGGTCGTCCGTGGTACAGGCAGAGCATTGCTGACGCCGCACAGAGATTTTTTCCTTGCGGTTCGATCAGCTGCTGCCTTGTATTCCCGGTGTTCGCGTGAATCGTGTTTTTTCCGGCCGGGAATTTCGTCACGGCAGGCGATGCTGACGTTCGCTCAGTGACGTTTCCTTTGCAGTCAGAGCAGCTTGTTTCGTTCATTTCCCGGCGATCGGCTAATCTCACGCTAGTTCGTGATCCTTTCTGCCGGGAATCACAACAAGATCGGCGGACAGGCAGGGCTTGCTATCTACCGCACGGAGGCAAGGCCCGGGCGGGCAGATCGGCATGCTGCCTTGCATTCTTGTCAGTCAGCTGCTGCCTCAGGTCTCTGGGGATCGACGGATCGATTACAGATCGTGATCTTTCCTTTGAGTCTGTTTTTTGTCCAGTTCGTCCCTTCCGGGAATCGGTTTCAGCCAGGTGTTGCTGACGAACGCACAGTGTTTTGCCCTTGCGGTCGGATCAACATGCTGCGTTGTTTTCTCGGCGATCGCCTGTTCGATCGACAGATCGCAGTACAGGCGGGGTCTACGAACATCGGGGTTTTCAGAAATCTTACGGCACTTGGCGTTTTTTCGATTTCTGTTCATTCTCCGTTTGTGCACTTTACATGTATTGTTCCACCGGTTTTCAGTCCGGTTAGGTTCAATTATTGTCTCTAGCTTTGTCTCGGTGCATTGGCTTTTCTTCGCGTGAATCTCCTTCTTTCCTGTATTAGCTTCGGACTTTCTGGAAGTCGGAGCGATCAGTGGATCGTGTCGGATAGGTCTTGGACAGGCAGAGCACTGCTATCGACCGCATGGAGGCTACGACCATGCGGGCCGATCAGCGTGCTGCCTTAGTGTTCTGGAGTTCGGCCGTTCTACCGTAGATCGTGAGGGACAGGAGTCACGTTATAGGTATCAGCTTGCTGCTTTGTTCCCGGCAATCGCCGGATTTACGATTGATCTTGAGCATTCCAGCTGGGATTCAGTCTTCAAGCAGTGGCGATGTTGGTGAGAGGCAGGGGAGTTCGGTTGGCGGTTGTACCTGGACGATTGGTTGGTTTACACCTATCGTCTCTGCACTCACTCTCATGGAAGTTCCTTTTCCACAGAATTTTTTCTCTGGAAATTGACTATCCTGGCAGATCACTGAGCCGGAGGACCGACACAGACACGACCTTGGTGTCCAGCCTTTGGTCTGCACTCGAGTCTCTGCGGCAAATCCACTTTCTAGAGATGGAAGCGTATTCTCTCTCTGAAGGGATTGGTGTCAGTATTGCGTGATCGGCACGTGACAATCTCGGGTGATAATGTCGCGTGGCTGAGTTTTCTTCGCCATCAGGGTGGCACAGTCTCTACGACTCTGTCTCTCTGGGCTGAGGAGGTTCTCTTGGGCTCACTTTCCTGGAGGTTCCATTTCCACGGCATTCTTTCCCGGGAAATTGAATATCCTTGCAGTTCACTGAGCCGGAGGAATCATTTTCTTCCTATGGAATAGACTGTGGCTTCGCTGGGGCGACCTGGTGGTGAATCTGTTCGCCACCCGATTCAACACATGTCTTCCGTGTTTCCTCTCGCAGATGCACGATCCGAGGGCTCTCGGACGAATGCTTCTGCTAGGTCGTGGTCGGGCGTGCATGTCTATGCTTTTCTCCCACTCGCCTTATTCCGAAGGTGTTGGCCAGGGTCGCCCTAGAGTGTCCTCGGATGATTTTGGTCGCACCTTTCTGGACGGGAGTTTCATGCTTCCTTGAGCTGCTTGCTCTGGCGGATGGGGAATACATTGTTCTCATTCTCTCTGGTCCATTCTCGAGCAGCCTCACTCGAGAATGTGCCAGTCGGTCGTTCACTTCCTGAACTTTCTGCTTGGCTCTGTTCAGACACACAGTTTGCAGAGAGACAGGTCTTGTTTCCCTCGTTCGATGTCACACGCCTCCCTCGGTAGTTACCGCTCGGCGTTCACGAACACAAGCAAGGCCACGTGTGGCATTGACGTGTCTTTCGGTTGGAGGGTCCCCACCATCACCTGTGTATGTCGATCCGAACGATACTGACTGTGTCAACTGTCCAGTCTGTGCACTGGAGTATGTCTGGCTAGAACTCAGTCTCGTCGTTTCGCCGACATAGACTGTTTCTTCCATGGAAGTTGGCCACAGCGGGATATCAAAGACATCCATTTCCTAAGCTGGATTTGTCTTTGGATCACGGACACGTTTTGAATGCGCAGCTTGTTCCTCTGGTTGGTGTATCCAGGACTCATGAGATTCGCAGGGTTGCGACCTCTGTGGCTTTTGCCAAGAATGTATCGCTCTCATCTCATGAGGGCGGCGTTCTGGCGCAGTGACTGCGTTTTCACGCATCACTGCCGGCAGAATGTTCGCGTTCGTTGCCTGGACGGCACCTTTGGCATCAATAGTTGGTTGTGGCGGGTTCGCTGTCCGCCTTTGAGTGGTGTGTGTTCTTTAAGTTAGGTTGGTAGATGCACATCCCTCCTCCCTTCTGGGGTAATCTACCTATGGTTGTCTACTGGTACAGTATGTTTAGAAAACTTTAAGAAATTTAAACTAATTTCTATGTTTTCCTAGCATACTTACCAGTAGACAACATAATGTCCCACCCTCCTCCCCATTTTTTGTGCATCTTCACACGAGTTTCTCGGTATGGTGTCGAAAAGTGGTGGCACGTGGTTGCATCATGGTATCTATGCGCATGTGCAGGAAACAGGGAGAGTTGCCTCCCTTTCACTGGCCATGACGCTATAGATGGAGCCTTTTCATTGGCTGATGCTATTAAGCCACGTGTGTGGGATGATTTTGCAAATCTTTTTTCGAGGTGAAAAGGTCATATACCTATGGTTGTCTACTGGTAAGTATGCTAGGAAAACATAGAAATTAGTTTAAATTTCTTAAAGTGCTACTGTAGGGGAACGATGAAGGTGCCCCTCTGTCTAACTTTTGCTGTATTTTAAAAGTGAAATGTAGAGTGTTTATTAGATAGACTTTCTGTTTGCTTCACTGATGAACTGAGGGACACTGGAGTGAGAGCAACATTTTCTTGAGTAACTCAACTTCAATTACATGTATGATCTAGGGGAAAATGCATGCAATATTCACTACATTTGAAATCAGCAGGAAAGAGTCTTCATCACTGTTGGTGTATCTGACCCTTGCTGACTATGATACAGGTGAAGCCCATGCCTGGAGTGGAGAGCACGCCGCTGTCGCTGGTGGCCTACTGGAAGTGCGAGGACCAGGTGACCAGCTACCGCCTGGACTACAAGTACAACCCCTCCGCTATGCCCATCCCTGTCACCCTCAAGCAAGTCACCATCGCTGCCAACATCAGTGGTGGCGTCAGCAAGATGCAGAGCATTCCAAACGGCCAGTGGTGAGCAGAGCTGCCTTGGAGAGGGACTTCCTGGTTGTCTTGCTCATGTGATGCAGAGTTTTCTCAGCTGCAGAGCTGTGGTCCTGGTTCTGAAGCTGTCCGTGTGTGCTGTTGGTTAGATTTAGGAAGCTCATTTCAAGAGGGGAAATATTGAGACCCATTTGATGATCTATGCTTGCATGGAAGACCACTGTCAATGAAAGTATTTCTTTTTCCTCAAAATAATCTATCTCTGAGTCCCAGTGATTACCAGCTTTATGCTTGGAACTGGTTCCCTTTGATGCAGATTTGTTTACCAGTGATGTATCCAGCAACTGAATGGGATGAAGTTCGCCGTCCGACTCTTTTGGATTGAGCAAATAATTTGGCCCAAATGTGTTGGGTTTTTTTTGGTGTGAGACAGCATTTATGATCTGTTATTCAATCTATTGCAGGATTGCAGAGAGTAACCGGGCAGTGTGGAAACTGAATGACATTTCTGAAGTGTCTGAGCAGGAGAGCAAGGGGACCATCAGGGCCAAGTTTGACCTGGACTCGGGCCCCAGCACCACCTCCACCACTGCTCTGCAGTTCATTGGCGAAGGCTCCACGCTTTCTGGCACGGACTTTGAGCTGGTGGGCCCTGGCTACAGGATCTCCCTCACCAAGAAGCGATTTGCATCAGGTACAAACTCTTGCCCTGCCTTCAGGAGGCTGAATGCCTGGAGAGGAGCATGGTGCATTCTCTGCTTATTTTATTGAGTGGTGTGTGTGTGTGTGTGTGTGTGTGTGTGTTTGTGTGTGTGTGTGTGTGTGTGTGTGTAGCACATGTATTCTCAGGGTATGTGCAAGTGATATGAGCTGCTGAGGGGGTGCTGGATTTTTTAAAAAGATGCAAGATTTCATCTCTATATTTGTGGCAAAACTTGAAACTAGTATACACTTCAAATTAAGGATCAACTTCAGGTTTAAACTAAGATTCTCCTATCCTTGAAGACGAAAGATCTCTCTCTAGCTTATTGTATAGTAGAGTTCTGGCGTGAATGTTCATTGTTGCTGGCAGAATATGTAGATTGCTATGAAGTAACATTGAACAATCCAGTGTTTGCAAGTGACTTGTTTTTCCTTTGCAGGGAAATACTATGTGGACGCAGACAAGGAAGCCAAATACGTTTGATCATGCTGAAGACTAGCAACAGTCATTCATGTGCCTGGGTCTGTGCATAGCAACAAAAGATCGGGCGTTAAGATGAATTCCAGTATGGCCTTCCATTCTATGATAATGTCACCAACCAGCCAGGAAATATTTTACACCCAGTCTGTGATACTTATGTAACTTCATGAATTGTCTAGTGTTGTAATCCACATGTATATGTGCACATAGTTTATGAGTTTG
The DNA here is from genome assembly GCA_034096865.1 of Theodoxus fluviatilis. Classification (NCBI taxonomy): domain Eukaryota; kingdom Metazoa; phylum Mollusca; class Gastropoda; order Cycloneritida; family Neritidae; genus Theodoxus; species Theodoxus fluviatilis. Next base: position 93,713 of record JAWQFJ010000513.1, read on the forward strand.
AAGATTGTAATTGGTGGTATGTACCCCTTTTGATAGTAGACATTTTCCTTTCCCTGCATCTAGAAAATTTACTGGCTCTTTCATTCAGGAAAACTTGGAGGCTGTTGTTGAGCAGCCATCTCTTGGTGAAGCAGTTCAGCTTCTTCCCACTTTCTCTTGCATTGCTCCAGTCTTCAAAGTTCAAAGTTTGGACTACTGTTTTATCATGGTCTCTTTCAAGTCAGATATATTTTCCATTGTCTCAATTTGACAGTAAACTACCCACCCTTTTTTTTAATGGACTGAAGGCAGTGGTTTCAAGTACTATGCATCATAGAGCGCCTTGTCTGCACGCAGTTGGTGTGGTTGATATGGAAGCTGGTGTCTTCTTCAGTCTCTCTGCCACCTTGCTCTAGTGGTGAAGAGTGAGGAGAAACAAGTCTTGTGCAAGCTGAATATGTGACAACCACTGGAAACATGCAAACTTTGCAATATCTTTGTGTTGTGTCGATGGCCAATCTATTTTTCACAGCAAACATGAAGTTGTCATGCTTGGTCAGCACATGATTGCATGGACTAGGGGTGGATTTTTTTCCTTCCTTTTCCCCCCCAATCATAGCAATGGTTGCATAGAGACCGGAAACCTTTTAATTTTGTGACCCTGTATATTTTGGTGACTCTCTTTTTAAGTCATTTGAGTACTTTTTAAAACAGTCATTTGTTCAGTGATGTTTTAAGTTTTGGCGAGTCTTGGCTGCCTATGAACCGCAGTCTTTCTTCATCTGTCGCTGACCTTCCCATCCTGGGACACGCTCATCCTTCCAGGGCTCAGTGTCGGGCGCTGGAATAGGTGTCAGGTGCTTGGTGTGTAGCCGACAACCAATACTTGCGACAGTGGTGTGTGGATATTCACCCTTTGACTTGAGACCCTCAGTAAGAAAGCACATGGCTGGAACTTCCGGCCGCATTGCATGGCAAATCTTCCCCAGTTTTTGGTGACGAGACCAAAACTTGTTGTAGGAGATGTTTGTTTCAAAATCATGCAAATGTAGCCTCAGTGTTAGAAACATTGTCTTGGTGGACATTTTTTACCTAGTCCTCCATGGCATAAAACCAAATGTTATGGTCGTAACTACTTCTCTTCCTGATATGGATTGTTGGTGGTACAACTCATGGTCTGACTGAGGACTGGCAGTGAAACAATGAGACTCTCCGGATGCAGTCTAAGATGGCATATTGCCTTTTTTGTGTGCTTCATCTCAGAACTAATTCTCCTGTCCTTGGCAATTGTATATAAACTGCCTGCGAGATGCGTCAGGCTGAACAAAGTTTGTGGTGACTCGGTAGGTTTGATGGTAAAAGTGATATCATGTGATGCAATGGAAAGCATGAGAATCAAGTTCCTTCTAAGTGAACCAGTTTGTCGATGGGACTGCTCTGCCATGGATGCTGATCGTAGCCCCTCCATCATTCCCCACCTCTATCGATCATGGCCTTCATCTTGTAGTGTCCACACTTTCCACTCTCTTCTCTTTACATTCATATTTTCTCCTCATGCAGTAAGCAGCCTTTGTGGACATCACTGTGAAGAAGTGTGTGGATTGTGATGATAGCATGGTCACAAAGCTGCACACTCCTTTTTTTCTTGTGGAACTTTGGAATGTCGTAAATAGTCACCCCCTGTGTCTCATTCCTTGCAACTCCTCAGTGTTTTCAGGGCCTTCAACTGTCTGTACAGCCTCTTGCATCCACCTGGGTGTACTTAATTTGTTGGTCTTTCTTTCCACACACACATACATATGCATGGAGGAACATGTGTTCATATTAAGGCACTTTTGCAGTAATTATAATCAAAACTGTGTTGCTGATTTCCATGTAGTCACATACATCTAACCATGGGGAAACTAAGAGATTTTATGTATAGACTTCCTTCCTAAAAACATACCGTATATATTTTTACAGAACGTGAGTGAAATGCTTGTGCATGTGCGGGATGAGTTGTGGTTTTGCAAGCTGTGCATGGAAATGAGAAACTGTTCTGTGAATATTCAGATCCCTTGCAACCATGCGGTGCACTTGTTGGGCACCTTTGCTGCTGCTAACTGAGAATTGGGAAACTGGTTGCTTTGAGCCAGTCCTTGAAGAAAGAGAGACACAGAATTGTCAACTGCAGCGAGCAGGATGGCCACTGGCTGTGCCACTGGAGATATGTTGCTGGAGAGTTTGGCACTTCGTGGCTGCTTCCTCTGAGGTAGAGAGATAGCGGTGTGTCAGGTACTACTGGCCTTGCCTTCAGAGGGAGAATGCATGCCTTTCTGTAAGCAGTAGTGCCAGGGGTGCATGGCTTTCTCTAAGCAGGAGTGCTGGAGGAGCAAACCCCTGACTACCACTGGAAATACGTTCATCTTCTATGTCCACTCTGAAGTGCATTGTCCATTATTGCTACTGAAAAAAAAAGTACACCTTGGATTTGCTCTTTCCATGGTGCTGCAACTCCAGGAAAATTGCCTTGCATGTAACCTTGTAGATATTTTTTTGCTTCCAGTCTTTTCTTGTTGTTTCCTGTCCCTGGTGATGATCAGGTGTGTCAAATGCACCCCTTATTTTTGCACTGGACTACATGCAAATAGATCGGTAGGTAGGGATAGTGGTAATGGAGTGATTGGTATGGTATTGTGCATGAGTGTAGTGCTAACCTCAGAAGGAGTAAATGGGGGATGTGAGAAGTAGTCAGCCTCGCTGCTGGTGATTGTCTGGTGGATGGGGTTTAGTATTAGTTGCAGTTCACTGCCAGTGTCGACAGGCCATCAACTATGATCAAGAAGCAAGGGCTTCTGGCCCCTCCTTGTCGCATGGCAGCAAGTCCAGCCCAGACACCCACCTTGCTACTCCCTGGTGACGTACATCCCCAACTTAGTGCAATACAGTGAAGCCAAGGCATGGGTGGTGTGTGTACATAGCAGTGGTAGTATTCCAAGTAGTGGTGCAACTCATGGCTGGGCATGCAAGGAAAGGACACTTGTGATTTGCTGGGAAAAGTGATTCCTCATCCAAGTTTGTTTTTAAATTATTGGATGTTGTGAGTGCATGTTTCTCCTGGTGGGATTGGGTTTGTGCATGAGAAAATCTTTGTTGCAGATCTCTAATGGTGCTCATAACTGGTGTCAGTTCATTGGTGAATGTAATGTGTTGCTTTGGTGATAACCCTTTCCAAGATGTAAGGCCACTGTAACAATTAGTCATTATCTTTCAGGTCTGTAACTGTGCGATGCCATTAGCAACATGTGAGAGACGATATGTCTGAAAATGGGCACTTCAGTCTTCTTTTACTTGAGTTCTTCGCTGATAGTCTTGAGCTTCAAGGATTTTAAGCTCAATGTAGTGATTGCCTCCTGGTACTTGCTCTTGTCTCAACAGATGCTTCAATCTATTCTCCAACAGTTTATCTAGCTGCCTGTCTCTTTTGTCCTGTCTCACTAAACACAACACAGTGCACAACTCCACACAGTACACAACACACTGCATCACTCCACACAACACAGTGCACAACTCCACACAGTACACAACACTGCATCACTCCACACAACACAGTGCACAACTCCACACAGTACACAACACACTGCATCACTCCACACAACACAGTGCACAACTCCACACAGTACACAACACACTGCATCACTCCACACAACACAGTGCACAACACAACACAGTACACAACACACTGCATCACTCAACACAACACAGTGCACAACTCCACACAGTACACAACACACTGCATCACTCCACACAACACAGTGCACAACTCCACACAGTACACATCACACTGCATCACTCCACACAACACGGTGCACAACTCCACACAGTACACAACACGGTGCATCACTAAACACAACACAGTGCACAACACACTGCATCACTCAACAGAACACAGTGCATCACTCCACACAGTACACACCACACTGCATCACTCCACACACTGCACAACACACAGTACACACCACACTGCATCACTCCACACACTGCACAACACACAGTACACACCACACTGCATCACTCCACACAACACAGTGCATCACTCCACACAGTACACAACACAGTGCACAACTCCACACACTGCACAACACACAGTACACAACACGGTGCACAACTCCACACAGTACACATCACACTGCATCACTCAACACAACACAGTGCACAACTCCACACAGTACACAACACAGTGCACAACACACTGCATCACTCATCACACTGCCCAACACAGTACACAACACACTGCATCACTCAACACAACACAGTGCATCACTCCACACAGTGCACAACACACAGTACACAACACACTGCATCACTCAACACACTGCACAACTCCACACAGTACACACCACACTGCATCACTCCACACACTGCACAACACATATTCTGCACAAGACACTACAGTATGTTGCACAACACAGAACACTGCACAACACAACAGATTGCATCACTGAACACATTGCACAGCACACGTGCAATGTGTTTTGTCACCCAGAGTATCCTTAGCATGGGGTGAGAAAGAACAGATAAAATGGGCGCCTTCCTTTGTCACATCACTTCCAAGCTTCCTCTAAAAGAATAGTTTATTTTCTGCTCTTAAATTCTCATTCTGTCCCTTTCACTGCCCACCTCCACCTTTTTCCCTTTCTAGTGACCAGTAGGAAAACATTTTTGCTGCCCGGGCTGAGTATGCTAGTGTATACTGTGAAAATGAATCAAGTTGCTGCAACAGAGAATGGTGCAATAGTAGTTATAGCAGATTTCCTCCTCTTGACATTCCATGTAGTCGATTTGTTTGGGCAGGCTCTGTACATAGGCAACCTTGCTTTCCTGGCAGTGCACTTGAAGTGTGCCTACTTGTAGGTCTCATTTGTTAGTTTTGCTCATCACAGTCTCGAGACGTCTCATGCAAGGCACCAAGTGATGTCTGTCATCCATTTGATTGATGTGTGTTGTAAAGTAATCATGACGTTCAATGGAATGGTGTACTTTTTCTATTTGTTACAATCACCGAAAATCATGTCACTATTGTTGGGTAAATTCCTCTTGATTATGAACTAGGAAGGGCACTTTGCACAAATTGGTTTCAGTGTTCATTTGTAACCCGTCATTTGTTTCACTATGTATCTTCTTGGTGCAGTTGCACTTAACTACAGAACTTTTGTATTGGTGTATGATGAGACCGCAGAAGAAGGAGGTGCACATCAATGTAATTCTGTAAACACTGGCTACAAATTTTGCACCCTGAAAAGAATATTTTGCATGTGCTGAACAGATACCTCAAGTGCTTGATGCATGTGTGCAAAATGCAAAAAGTGCCATTAGATTGGACTTGATGAGTGTGAAGTGAAATGCTATGACTAGACTAGGGAATGACTTCATTCCTGCAAAGTGCTTGTGCACTTGTAAAGAACATTTTGAAACATTGTTTTGGCACTGAAACAGAGAATGCCCTCTTCAGAAAAGGGGCAAGTAGACGTTCATATTTCTGTGAGCTTTTTATGCCACTCATCATTGTCTTTAACCAGCATTACATCTTCTGCATAAGTTGTCCAGATTTGATCAGGTCTGATCTCTCATTTTGTAGTACCTCTCAAATGACGGAAAATCAACTGTAATGATTTTAATAAACCCTGTTGCAATTATCACACCCAGTTTGTTGTCCTTGTCTTCACCGGGTTAGTCATCACAAGTAGATCGGGAATAGCCTGTCTTTTCCCTTGAAGGAAAATCTTTAGTTGGTCTCATCAAATATAAGCAAATATTAACTGAGACAATGGATATGACATTTATTAACAGGTCATGATCTCTGATTAAAGAATGGCACTTTACAATGATTGCAAATGATGGATCCATCCTGCCAGCAGAAGTTGTCCAGAAATGTTAATCAGTCTTGATCTGCATCATATCATCCTATATGAAAACAGTTGTCAATTGCTCTTCCCCATTCAAGCAATTGATGGCAAAACAGCAAAGTGGAACTCTGCCTTGCAGGGTAAAGCATAACAATCATCACAGGGTTGCCAGATGCAGCAAGAGGCTGCTCCAAGATTCAATGTCTTGCATCCATTAAAGAACATTAATTAGGCCAGACTGCTCTTGCATTCTGCCATGGCTCCAGTGCCTGCACACCATCTAGGTACGTGCCTCCTGCACGTTGGATGGATGTTACATTATACATGTACACTCCTGTGGTATACATCAAAGGTGTCCCCTTTATAAGGAGCTGCTGTGTGCAGCTTACTGGTCTTCCCCCATCAGAAGCAAGAAATGATGCCAGAACCCTCACTTTCTCCCACCCTGCACCCCTCAGCAAAGTAAGCAAGCAAGATTACCCATCCTAGACTAAATATAATGTCAAGACTTCCCAAATGGCCACTGGCATCGGTCAGCCTTTCAGGAGGTCTTGGAAATGTCTCTCCAGCTGTCTTGGAGTGCTCTTTCTGAGAGGGATTTCTAAATAAAAGATCATCCGAGGCCATGAGCTGCATGCATCTGACGATAACCATTGTCTGCAAAAGGGCTTGACCAGAGGCCAATTCTGGTGACATGACACCATCAAGCCATCTGCTGAATGAAAATGTAACGCAGCCTGCTCTACCAGGGCCCTAAGCTGCTGCCAAAGGTGGGTCGCAAACAAAGAATGATGGAATGGACCTGGTGACTCACAGATGGAGCAACACAAGGCAGGTGCTGAACTTATAGTATCTATAACCAGGCACATGTGGCTTTAGTCAACTTTCCACAAAACCATGAACGAGCTTCAGGAAATAATTGGCACACTCCTCCATTACTCATTTGCAGCCACAGTATGTCATATATTCAGTCATGATCATCAGATCCGTGGGGCAGCAGTAACCCCTTCCTCAGCTTGAACCTATGGCTATTGAGCTTTCAGAGCCTGCTCCAGCAGCTCAGCCATGGGCGGCCCCCACTGATTCCAGGGGGCATTTCCACATAAGACAACTTCACAGCCCCTTGAACCTCTAAACAAATCATCTTCTTGGACAGCTGCCTGTCATTTTGCCATCACAGTCTCTGTGGCTTTTGTTCAGGAAGAGGTGGGTCATGTCATTTGTAAAGATCTGAATACAAAGCTCAATGGATGAATGGATAATAGAGTGCCACTGCATATCAGCCTTTCTAGGCTATGTAAGGCCATTGAGCATGAATATCTCTGTAACAGGTTTGAGTAAGCACAAGTCGAGTCAATTCTCTAGTTATTCTTCTCTTATGAATCATGCAGGGACATCTTACCCCCCACCCACAGGGGGATACAAAGCTCAAAGGCACAGAAGAATGTCCATGAAACCACATGACTAAGGGTTCATGACTTCCTCCCAGGCTTGGTGCCTAGAGGCTTGCTGAAGTCCAGCTCCAGGTCCAGATCATCCAGGTCATCCACCTTGTCATCAAGGGAGAATGGAGAGCGTTGCTGAGAGGATTTGGCATTGAGCATGACCAGCCAGCCAGGCTTGGAAGTGGATCTGGTGGAAAACGTTGACTGCAAAGATCCTGGACCAGGTTTTCCTGGTTGTGGGCCAGCAAAACTTACAGGTCTGACTTGCATCATCTGTTTTGAAGATGTCTCTTCCTGATCTGACACCAGAGATTCCTGGGAATTTAAAATCACCTCCTCCTCTTGATCATCAACATTTTGGCCTGGACCCCTTGTTCCAGTTGTAGCTACAGCAGGAGACTGCAAGCTTTGAGGCAGCTTGTTCCTATTGCCCACCCTCACCATGAATCCAGGCTGAGGAGGTGGACTGGAGAGAGACTCCTGGGAGTCAGACACAACCCCTTTTGTCCCACACCTGTCCAAGGGAACCACCTGTCCTGGCTTTGACTGAGGGAAGAAGGCCAGGTTTGCCACTTTGAGTACTGGGGAGGAGCTGGGAGGGGGAAAGTCCTCCCGGTCTGTGAGGAAAGACAGAGGGGTGGAGGTAATCACAGGCAGTGCAGGACTTCCAATCTGAGAGTTTGATGGTGTGCCCCCTACCACTGGAAGTGGAGGTTGTGAGCTTTCTGAACAGAGTTGAACATCTGGTTGAGATGCCAAGGAAGAGAGGGGTGAATCCAACATAGACTCAGATATTCTGTGACTTTTTCTCTGTGATAACTGGGTATCCTGGACTTGTGCATAAGCAGACATGACTGCACCCATGCCCTTGTGACTCCTCCAACTGTCTTTTGAAGAACCAGCATGCTGCTGTCTTACTTTGTCCACAGAAGGTGCACCCAGGGCGTTTGAAGACTCCTGGGGTAATCTTCTGTCATTGAGTGTCTCCTCTTGGTCCAAAGGCATTGTCTTTGAGTCAGACCTTGAGCTGCAGTCACCAGAGCTGCTTGAACTCTTCCCAAAGGAAAAGTTTTTTAGTTTCTGAATAGTGGAGCTGGAAACAGCTCGAAGAGATCCTTCAGCACTTGTGTCAGAGCCAGATTCTCTTTGGTTTGACTGGTTGGGATTTGTTTCTGGGTTTGTTGTCTGCTCTGGTTTTGATATCCTACTCCTTTTTCCTGGTGTCCCTGAAAGCTTTCCGTCTTGTTTGGCATCTCTCTCTTGGTCAACTGCTGAATCTGGGTCACTTCCTCTCCTCCTCTTTGTCTTCTTTGAGACTTGAGGAGAGACATCATCCTTTGAATTGCTTTGTTCTGCAGATTTAGTTTTCCCTTTGGACAGGATTTTCGAATGGACACCAAAGCCAATATCCAAATCAAACAGGTCGTCATCATCCTCATCCTCATTACTAAAGATGTTGGCAGTAGGAAAAGGGCTCTTGTCTTTGTTTGCCACATTGAATTTTTCTTTCAGTTTAGTGACCAGTTTTGCAGTCTTGCCACTGGCTGTTTTGCCAGCACCTTTGTCCTTTACACAGACCAGCCTGGCTTCCCTGTCAACGCCCTCAGGCAAGCCAGCAAGATCTCTCTGCTCCCTACACTCAGCATCGGTGACTTTGGTCTGGGCTCGAGATTCCCTCTGATCTATTAGCTTTTGGATTGTGTAACTTATGCTGGAGCTGGATTCTGCAGGCACCGTTGCAGACTGGGCCACTTCAGCTCCAGCTGCTTGACCCTGCTTGGAACCAGTTGCATGTTCCATGTCTCGCTCTTCAGTTCCTTCACCTGCAGCACCTGCGTTGGCATTGTGGCTCAGTTTTGCTTTGGAGACAAAGGAGAACTTTTTGAGGAGCTGAAGCTTCGTTGGGCTCACCCCCGACTTGTTGCTTGGTTCAAGTGCTGGAGAATTCTCATTCTCTGGATTCCCCTGCATCATGACTTTACCTTTCTCTCGAATTTGAGTGAAACGTCCTTCAACACCATCAGTGAGCTCCTGCAAACCCTGCAGTGTTGCATTCTGAAGGCAGCTGTTTGGGCCACTCTGAGGATGCAAGATACTGGTCTGTTCCTGGTTGTCGGATGCAGGTGACGAGAATGAATTTGGAGTCGCAACTCCAGCATTTTCTCTGAGACCCCTGCTTTCCTCTTGAACATGTCCTCCAGTATTTTCAGAAGAATGGGATATACCCTGATGAAATTCATCCTCACCAATCTTTCTGTCAAGTACAACTCTATCTCCAACAGTGCCTTGTGAGAGGACCGTTGAATCTCTCACAGCTCTCTGGCTTCCAAGTGTCTCCCTGCCCAGGGTTCCAGGGACTCCAGCTTGACTCCCGGAGGCACCTGTGCGGATCTTGGTGCTCGTCTGATTTCCACCGTCAGCCTCCCTGACTGACCTACCTTCCCTGAGCTGTGACAGTCCCTGCAAAATCTGTTCCCTGGCCACAGTGGTGCACAAGTCCCTGCTGCTCTGAGAGGGAGGGGCAGCGCTGTACTGCATGGCTGGTCCCTTGGGGTCCTCTCGTCCACCATCCCTCCCCTGCTGCTGTGCTGCAGCCCTCTCCTGGCGCAGTCTCTCCATCTCCCTCTCCAGGAGATCTGAAAGCCCCAGGCAGTTCAGAATCATCTCCGCTGCAAACAAGTGGAGAAAATGTATCAAACACTTTGGTTTATTTGAGACGATTGGTTGGAGATGAAAGACTTTTCCACTTGTTTATCATAAAATTGTTGAATACAACATACAGCCTGGTTTCTGGGTTTTAGGGTCCTACCCACTTAGTGGGGGGTGGGGTGGTGGTGGTGGTGGTGGTGGGTGGTGGTGGTGGTGGTGGTGGTGGTGGTGGTGGTGGTGGTGGTGGTAGTGGTGGTGGTGGTGGTGGTGGTAACCAAGCAGCCAAAGAGGCTACTGTGAACATGAATCTGGAAAAGTTCATCTGCGGTAAAAGCCAGTTTGAGAAGAAAGAATTCATAGCACAGCATTAGAAAGCCTCAATCAGCAAAATGTGCCACTGAAAAGTATTTGCATGCAACAGTCTGCTACAAGTGAACATTCAATCTTGTTGTCCTGCTGTGCACGACATTCGTAACCCTGCAGCCTCTGCAGTCATTTGGGCTGTTCAGTCCTGCAGCTCCCACATGTCACTGAGCAGACGCATGCATTTGGTAGTTAGAAAAATGGCACCCATTTGGTCAAAGCATAGACAACAAAGGGGAAAGCATTTGTTTCCTCACCTTGCACCATGTACTCTGCCTCACAGTCTTCAGGGAAGGATGTGTGCAGGACATTCATGCCTCCAAGCAGGGCTGCACCCTGTGCACAGACAGAATTCATTGTCACCACAAATACTCCTGCAGTATCCACACTCCAAAGCATCAAAGAGCTAAAAGTGTTCTCTTCTTACTATCTGTTGACTAACAGTTTCCAAGGGTGATGTATTTCCAGGGTCTACCTGAGAAGGTTTTCAAAATCTACAACCAAAGTCTTGGCAACAAAAATCATTGTTAGGAACCACAGCCTCAACAAAGAATTCCTGCATATGGGTATTTCGATTTGAAATGTAAAACCTGCAGTTTCTTTCATGATATTCTCTCGTGTTCCAACAGAGAGTCATTCATCTTTTCCAAGAGAGAATGAGTGAGAAAAAGACAATTTGCTATTACTTCAGATATTGGCAGATCACAGAATGATGGAAATACACATTTCAAAGCAAAAGTATGATCGGCCTTCAAACAAGCATCAAGGCATCTAATGGCTGCTATAGAAAGCAGGCTGCATGGTTGACAAGATATCTGTCCACCACCAAGTCCCACACACCTGCATGGAGGACTCCATCACAGTGACGGCAACAACAGCGTCCTGAATCGTCACCTCCTCCCTGGTCATCAGTCTGGCATGAGCTGCAAAGAAACACAGCATGCACCTAGGTCCAGAAGCAGAAATCTTACTCCCTCGCCTAAAAGCTGCATCATCCAACTTCAAAAGAAATCATTCACTGAGCATTTGTTTCAATTATCATGGCTTGTTTTCAAAAATCATCGTTGAAAGAACATTACCATTCAGATCCGAAGAAGTTGTCTACAAAATCACACAACGGCAATGCTTTGATACCAGGTTATCCAAGGGGAGCTGACCTTGTGCCAGGCGAATCATGCTCTGGAGCAGTCGCATGGAAGTCCTGGCTGCGTTGCGCTCGTCTGCCCCCCGCTGTGCCCTGTAGTAGGCCTGCAGCACTCTGCAGCAGTGACAGCAGGGCATCAACTCCTTTGCCACTAATCAGGAAATCATGTCCAAGTTTCTCATATCGGAGTTTTAAGGACTTTTCAGAAACAAAAATATTTAAAAAGACAAATTCCAAAGTTATCTTTTATGCAGAATGTAAACATTGCATGGATTACAGTGATCATATTTTCTTTTCTACACCAAAATTTGACAAATGCCACCAATTACTTTTCTTTCTTTACCTTGGCCAAGGAGGTCATTTTGTGTGTCGTAATTCTGTCTGTGCGTGAATGATACTTGGTGAACATCTACGATGCACCTACTCCTCTGTATGACTGCGTCAGCTTTGGTTCAACGTCTATGACGTGCAAAAGCTAAAAACAAAAAATTATTAACAGGAACTTCCCTTCCCTTCCAACGTATCTACAAGGAGGTCATGTTTTCCCCTCAGGTCATTCGTTCATTAGTTAGTTAGTTAGCAAAATTACTCAAATAAAACAGTTTCTGCTAAATTTTGGAGCTTATCTGTTCTCTTGTTTTGGAATTACGACCATCAACATAAATGTTGTCCCCTAGGCCATCAGCCGGCATGTGCTGCCAGCTAGTATATGCATTGGCCTATTTTTAGCTTCCCCCTAGCCTCGCCTGAGATCATGAACCACAGCATGAGAGGGCGAGCAATGGGGTTTTATCTGCTACGGTCACCACTTGCTATGTTTAGCTGTGATGTCTCCACAACTGTTCCTGCCTAGGCAGAGGTTTGTGATCTCCAAGCACTCTCTAGTTTCAGTTATTTTGCTTCATTATTTCAAGTGAGTAGGTCTCTCACAATCAACGAGTGCATCAGCAGACTGACCTTTGTTCAAATCCCTCAACTATCAACTACAGCCATTGTTATCTCACCTCTTGACAACATGATGAAAAACGAAAATTTTTAGTCATGCAGGTTATGATGTTCTCCTATTGCTCTTCATAATAGTTAAACAAATGTAGACTAACTGACCTTTTCATACCTCTGCTTCCTTAGCCAGTTCTAACAATGCCCTGGTGTTTCATATTAGAAACCACTGCAAGCTGATTATGACAATGGACTCAATCAATGTCCTCACCTTGTTACTTCTTGTACAGGAAGACAGTGGTGAAAACTTGGGATGGGAAAAGTGCACCAGGGTTACAAGGAAGAAGGACCTGTACAGATTCCACAATAAATGGCATTGACTTGAATCGACATTGGACTGCTCATTTGCTGGCTGGGGCAGGGCTTATGACAAGCCCAAAGGCTTACACACCTGCCTGAGTCCTGGTTGAGTTTGGGTGCGATGGTCTTGATGAGAGCAAAGTAGGCCTGCATCTTCTCCATGCTCCACAGGCTCTTGCTGCTGGCACTTGCTGCTGCAAGCAAAAGGAAGCAGGACTGCAGTTGTGTAGCATTGCTTCCTGTGCGGACCACCACACACAGCAAAAACGAAAAGGTAAAAATTCAGAAATTGCTTCTTTTTTTTTTTTTTTCTTTTTTTTTTGGTGTGTGTGTGTGTGTGTGTGTGTGTGTGTGCGCGCGCGCGCGTGTGTGTGTGTGTGTGTGTGTGTGTGTGTGTGTGTGTGTGTGTGTGTGTGTGTGTGTGTGTGTGTGTGTGTGTGTGTGTGTGTGTGTGAGGGCCAACAGCTCCACACAATCACAATCTGACACATACAAGTGTAACTCAAATAATATTTTTGCTTCACATCATTAATCAGTTGTTGCTAAATATCCCTCAAGACATTTAACTCACCTTTCAAACAACCATCTATGCATAGGTGTATCCAGTTTGGATGGATGGATGGATGGATGGATGGATGGATGGATGGATGGATAGTGTTTTATGGCCTATCAGTCTTTGAAGGCTATGTAAGGCCATTTAGCACGAAAATCACTAGAACAGTTTAGAGTAAACGGTAATTAAGTCATGGTGTCCCTAGTTAATCGCCTTTACGAATCACGTACGGAGACGCGGTGGGTCAATTCTTACCTTGAACCCACAGGGGGATATCCAGTTTGGGAAAAGAGAATCATTCATCAAAACAACCCATATGAGTGTGGCAAAGAGTGAGCTGCAAACTGCCCTACCCCTGGGGTCCTTGTTTTCCAGGATGTAGGAGGAGACATGTCGGTCCCAGTCCTCGTTCTGACTGTCCACCAACACCAGCACCAGGTCAAATCGACTCAGCAGGGGGCTGGCCAGGGCCACATTCACACAGAGTGACTGGAACAGATCATCCACTCAAAATAACTAAAGGTGTCTAAAATGCAACATTCATGAAGAACAAATGAAAGGGAACATTCACACACAATAGGACTTGAAACTGAACATTCACACAGCAAATGAAACAACATTCACACAGTATTTGAAACAGAACATTCATACAGTATTTGAAACAGAACATTCACACAGTGTCTGAGACAAAAGTCACATACAGTAAAGGAAACTGAATGATAACTCTTCTTGTTGATCGCTAGATGATTGCGCCAGTCGCCCGCACAAATGCAGCTGTTCTCCGCAGCTCTTCCAGGTTGCCATAGAGTTTGCTCCTCACTGGTGTTGGGTCTGGCCACGTGGCTCTTCTGAGGGCATCATGGTGGGGGCAGTCTTGGAGAAGGTGTTCACTGGTCATCGAGGCAGTGTTGCAAGAGCATCTGTCTGTCTGACCACAGACCACACACACAAAGACTAAAACAGCAGTTGAACCCCCCCATCTCCATAGTGGCAGCAACAAAGACGACAAGTTCAACAGTGGCATCAACTGCATTTTGGCTACTGAACACTGCACACCTAACATGACAAGTAAGTATAATCCAGTGCACTTTAATGATATCCGTAGTGAGGGTGATGTCAGTCATACAATATATTTTAAGACTAGTACTCTCTTGTTGTGTATGGTGATAATTATGACGATTATGATAATAGCCAAAGTGAAAATGATAATCACATTGATAACTGTAACAAGAAGAATGATAACCTTTATTAACAGTAGCAGCATCAGAAGCAGACATTTTGCCAATGGACCTATTTTTCAGAAAGGATGCCATACCAAGGATAGTTACATCAAGACCAGAACTGCTTGTGGAGAACTAACTAAATTCAATGCACCAGAGAGAGCCAGTCTTGGTGTCAACCCACCTGCTCCAAGTCGTAGTGACCCTTGGGGTTTGCAGCGGCCAGTATGGTGGTCCTGGTGTTCAGCTTGCACACGAGGCCAGCCTGGTGGAGTAAGCAAGGACTGCATGGAGTACGGAAGACAGTGTTCACCTACTCTCATTCATGCCTTGGCACCATCTCTCACTGGTGAGGTGTTATGAGACTCTTGTCCTCATTTCACTTTCGTAAATTTCCACATGATATAAAGTTTATCATTTTATTTCAAGATTCACTTTACTAATTTGTGCTGCACTGGCTATCTCCTATGATAAAGTGAGTCGCAACATTTGGAGGAAATATTCACCAGTATTATTATGTTTTTAAAAATTGCCTCTAAGGTTGCATTACAACAACTTCTTTGTGCAGCTGTTGCTGTTGTTCCTTTGTAAGGACATCCACTCACTATAGTTTGTTTGGTCACGCAAACGTCTACTCAAACTACACCCTGTGACTCACCAAAGATGTCACTATGTGGGTCTTGCTGTTGAAAGCTTTCTGAAAGAACTCCAAAGCAAGCCCTGACACAGACATGTTGTACAGGATTTGAATCACAGCAAGAGATGCATTACCTTGGCAACGCTGATGGTCTGCTGCTCCATAGCTTCATGAATGCTGGCTTTATCATGCTCTCGGATGCTGTTGAACTCGTCAATGCAGCACAGTCCTGCGTCTGCAAGTACCAGTGCTCCTGCCTCCAGCTGCCACTCTCCTGAGTCCTAATAAAGAAGAGCAGATGGATGCAAAGGAGTCGGCCCTGTCATCACCAGACGTTCCGACTAGTGGCTAAGTGGTTAAGGCACTACTCAAGCAGCTCTGCAGCTACACGCTGCAACGTACAATACTGCTCACATCCTGTCCAGAGTTGAATCTTTGGGCAGGGTGCGTTCACTGCATTGCTTCTCTACATGTAGATCAAGGATGAAAAGTAGGTACATCACACCTGGCACTGTACTGCAGTGACTGGACCCCACGTGGGTTGGGGGTAAGAATAGACCCACCATATCTCCCGACATGATTTGCAAAGGGCTGAGAAAAGTTTATATTGACTTTTCGTTATCAGGCCATGAGCGTACAAGGCAGCTGGGTTGTTTCACTAGAGAGTCAAGCTGGGCACCTATCTGTCACTACGTCAGTGAGTCCCTTGAATGCTGTCACACCAGCAGAGACTTTGACAAACCCGACTGCAATGACTCTGTGGAGATGTGTGATTTTCTTCTGAGAAGTCCCACATAAAGCACCTCAATTGAAGTATGAACCTGAAAACAAATCTCAGGTTGGGTACGCTGCGATTCTAGGCATGCAGATCTATATGTGTGTGTGTGTTTATGTGCACATGTGTCTGTGGGTGCATGGGTGTGTGTGTATGCACGTGCGCATGTGTGTTTATGTGCATGTGTGTCTGTGTGTGTGTGTGCATGCATGCATGTGCGTGTATGTGTGTGTGCGTGCATGTGTGTGTATGTGTGCATGCACAATCATGCATGTGTTAGTGTGTATGGGTGTGTATCTATGTCTATGGGTCTGTGTGTGTGTGTGTGTGTGTGTGCGT
>JAWQFJ010000513.1:120000-163530 GCA_034096865.1 Theodoxus fluviatilis
CCTCTTTGACTGCTTGGGGTAGCCTCTTTGGCTGCTTGGGGTACTGCTTGGGGTAGCCTCTTTGGCTGCTTGGGGTAGCCTCTTTGGCTGCTTGGGGTAGCCTCTTTGGCTGCTTGGGGTAGCCTCTTTGACTGCTTGGGGTAGCCTCTTTGGCTGCTTGGGGTAGCCTCTTTGGCTGCTTGGGGTAGCCTCTTTGGCTGCTTGGGGTAGCCTCTTTGGCTGCTTGGGGTAGCCTCTTTGGCTGCTTGGGGTAGCCTCTTTGGCTGCTTGGGGTAGCCTCTTTGGCTTTGGCTGCTTGGGGTAGCCTCTTTGGCTGCTTGGGGTAGCCTCTTTGGCTGCTTGGGGTAGCCTCTTTGGCTGCTTGGGGTAGCCTCTTTGACTGCTTGGGGTAGCCTCTTTGGCTGCTTGGGGTAGCCTCTTTGGCTGCTTGGGGTAGCCTCTTTGGCTGCTTGGGGTAGCCTCTTTGGCTGCTTGGGGTAGCCTCTTTGGCTGCTTGGGGTAGCCTCTTTGGCTGCTTGGGGTAGCCTCTTTGGCTGCTTGGGGTAGCCTCTTTGGCTGCTTGGGGTAGCCTCTTTGGCTGCTTGGGGTAGCCTCTTTGGCTGCTTGGGGTAGCCTCTTTGGCTGCTTGGGGTAGCCTCTTTGGCTGCTTGGGGTAGCCTCTTTGGCTGCTTGGGGTAGCCTCTTTGGCTGCTTGGGGTAGCCTCTTTGGCTGCTTGGGGTAGCCTCTTTGGCTGCTTGGGGTAGCCTCTTTGGCTGCTTGGGGTAGCCTCTTTGGCTGCTTGGGGTAGCCTCTTTGGCTGCTTGGGGTAGCCTCTTTGGCTGCTTGGGGTAGCCTCTTTGGCTGCTTGGGGTAGCCTCTTTGGCTGCTTGGGGTAGCCTCTTTGGCTGCTTGGGGTAGCCTCTTTGGCTGCTTGGGGTAGCCTCTTTGGCTGCTTGGGGTAGCCTCTTTGGCTTTGGCTGCTTGGGGTAGCCTCTTTGGCTGCTTGGGGTAGCCTCTTTGGCTGCTTGGGGTAGCCTCTTTGGCTGCTTGGGGTAGCCTCTTTGGCTGCTTGGGGTAGCCTCTTTGGCTGCTTGGGGTAGCCTCTTTGGCTGCTTGGGGTAGCCTCTTTGGCTGCTTGGGGTAGCCTCTTTGGCTGCTTGGGGTAGCCTCTTTGGCTGCTTGGGGTAGCCTCTTTGGCTGCTTGGGGTAGCCTCTTTGGCTGCTTGGGGTAGCCTCTTTGGCTGCTTGGGGTAGCCTCTTTGGCTGCTTGGGGTAGCCTCTTTGGCTGCTTGGGGTAGCCTCTTTGGCTGCTTGGGGTAGCCTCTTTGGCTGCTTGGGGTAGCCTCTTTGGCTGCTTGGGGTAGCCTCTTTGGCTGCTTGGGGTAGCCTCTTTGGCTGCTTGGGGTAGCCTCTTGGCTTGGCTGCTTGGGGTAGCCTCTTTGGCTGCTTGGGGTAGCCTCTTTGGCTGCTTGGGGTAGCCTCTTTGGCTGCTTGGGGTAGCCTCTTTGGCTGCTTGGGGTAGCCTCTTTGGCTGCTTGGGGTAGCCTCTTTGGCTGCTTGGGGTAGCCTCTTTGGCTGCTTGGGGTAGCCTCTTTGGCTGCTTGGGGTAGCCTCTTTGGCTGCTTGGGGTAGCCTCTTTGGCTGCTTGGGGTAGCCTCTTTGGCTGCTTGGGGTAGCCTCTTTGACTGCTTGGGGTAGCCTCTTTGGCTGCTTGGGGTAGCCTCTTTGACTGCTTGGGGTAGCCTCTTTGGCTGCTTGGGGTAGCCTCTTTGACTGCTTGGGGTAGCCTCTTTGGCTGCTTGGGGTACCCTCTTTGACTGCTTGGGGTAGCCTCTTTGGCTTTGGCTGCTTGGGGTAGCCTCTTTGGCTGCTTGGGGTAGCCTCTTTGGGTGCTTGGGGTAGCCTCTTTGGCTGCTTGGGGTAGCCTCTTTGGCTGCTTGGGGTAGCCTCTTTGGCTGCTTGGGGTACCCTCTTTGACTGCTTGGGGTAGCCTCTTTGGCTTTGGCTGCTTGGGGTAGCCTCTTTGGCTGCTTGGGGTAGCCTCTTTGGCTGCTTGGGGTACCCTCTTTGGCTGCTTGGGGTAGCCTCTTTGGCTGCTTGGGGTAGCCTCTTTGGCTTTGGCTGCTTGGGGTAGCCTCTTTGACTGCTTGGGGTAGCCTCTTTGGCTGCTTGGGGTAGCCTCTTTGACTGCTTGGGGTAGCCTCTTTGGCTGCTTGGGGTAGCCTCTTTGGCTGCTTGGGGTAGCATCTTTGACTGCTTGGGGTAGCCTCTTTGGCTTTGGCTGCTTGGGGTAGCCTCTTTGGCTGCTTGGGGTAGCCTCTTTGGCTGCTTGGGGTAGCCTCTTTGGCTGCTTGGGGTAGCCTCTTTGGCTTTGGCTGCTTGGGGTAGCCTCTTTGACTGCTTGGGGTAGCCTGTTTGACTGCTTGGGGTACCCTCTTTGACTGCTTGGGGTACCCTCTTTGACTGCTTGGGGTAGCCTCTTTGGCTGCTTGGGGTAGCCTCTTTGACTGCTTGGGGTAGCCTCTTTGGCTGCTTGGGGTAGCCTCTTTGGCTGCTTGGGGTAGCCTCTTTGGCTGCTTGGGGTAGCCTCTTTGACTGCTTGGGGTAGCCTCTTTGACTGCTTGGGGTACCCTCTTTGGCTTTGGCTGCTTGGGGTAGCCTCTTTGACTGCTTGGGGTAGCCTCTTTGACTGCTTGGGGTACCCCCTTTGTTGGGCTGCTTGGGGTACCCTCTTTGACTGCTTGGGGTAGCCTCTTTGACTGCTTGGGGTAGCCCCTTTGACTGCTTGGGGTAGCCTCTTTGGCTGCTTGGGGTAGCCTCTTTGACTGCTTGGGGTAGCCTCTTTGACTGCTTGGGGTAGCCTCTTTGGCTGCTTGGGGTAGCCTCTTTGACTGCTTGGGGTAGCCTCTGTGGCTTTGGCTGCTTGGGGTAGCCTCTTTGGCTGCTTGGGGTAGCCTCTTTGGCTGCTTGGGGTAGCCTCTTTGGCTGCTTGGGGTAGCCTCTTTGGCTGCTTGGGGTAGCCTATTTGGCTGCTTGGGGTAGCCTCTTTGGCTGCTTGGGGTAGCCTCTTTGGCTGCTTGGGGTAGCCTCTTTGGCTGCTTGGGGTAGCCTCTTTGGCTGCTTGGGGTAGCCTCTTTGGCTGCTTGGGGTAGCCTCTTTGGCTGCTTGGGGTAGCCTCTTTGGCTGCTTGGGGTAGCCTCTTTGGCTGCTTGGGGTAGCCTCTTTGGCTGCTTGGGGTAGCCTCTTTGGCTGCTTGGGGTAGCCTCTTTGGCTGCTTGGGGTAGCCTCTTTGGCTGCTTGGGGTAGCCTCTTTGGCTGCTTGGGGTAGCCTCTTTGGCTGCTTGGGGTAGCCTCTTTGGCTGCTTGGGGTAGCCTCTTTGGCTGCTTGGGGTAGCCTCTTTGGCTGCTTGGGGTAGCCTCTTTGGCTGCTTGGGGTAGCCTCTTTGGCTGCTTGGGGTAGCCTCTTTGGCTGCTTGGGGTAGCCTATTTGGCTGCTTGGGGTAGCCTCTTTGGCTGCTTGGGGTAGCCTCTTTGGCTGCTTGGGGTAGCCTCTTTGGCTGCTTGGGGTAGCCTCTTTGGCTGCTTGGGGTAGCCTCTTTGGCTGCTTGGGGTAGCCTCTTTGGCTGCTTGGGGTAGCCTCTTTGGCTGCTTGGGGTAGCCTCTTTGGCTGCTTGGGGTAGCCTCTTTGGCTGCTTGGGGTAGCCTCTTTGGCTGCTTGGGGTAGCCTCTTTGGCTGCTTGGGGTAGCCCCTTTGGCTGCTTGGGGTAGCCCCTGGCTGAGCTTTTAGAGTAGGCCCTCAATCTCCAGCAGCCAAGAGCTCCTGTTGGTGTGTGTGTGTGTGTGTGTACATGCAGCGTGGTGTATGAGCATGTGCGAGTGTGTGTGGTGTGTGTGCATGTGGTGTGGTGTGGTGTGGTGTGGTGTGTGTGTGTGTGTGTGTGTGTGTGTGTGTGCGTGCAGCGTGATGTATGAGCATGTGCGAGTGTGTGTGGTGTGTGTGCATGTGGTGTGGTGTGCTGTGGTGTGTGTGTGTGTGGTGTGTGTGCATGTGGTGTGGTGTGCTGTGGTGTGTGTGTGTGTGTGTGCATGTGTGTGTGCATCAAGCAGCTCCAGCCAAATGTTACAATTTTACATGTAAACTTAATTACACAAATTATGGTTCACATCAACATTTTCAAAATAAATATGTACATTTTGTATCATGCCTGCTTTGCTTCCTGGACAGTAAAAAAGAGAATGGGAAAAAGCCACGCACTGGAAAAGGATTAGAAAAGAAAGTGTGCATTTATGACTGCAGGCCTACCTTTTTCACTGGTGCTGGTGACTGTTGTGGAGTTGCATGACTGGTTGGTGCACTGCGTGGGCTTGGGCATTGAGAAATACTGCTCTATATCAGCCTGCAACACCAACATCAAAGCTTTCCAGCCAATCAAACAGGTGTAAGCACTTACTGCCTTGATGAAAATACTGAATCCTGGCTCCACAGACAATTTGTCCCCATTTCAGTTCTAAAAACCAGCATTCATGACTGAAAAACAGCTAAGTGTCTGTTTGTCTAGCCTACAAACAGTACATAGAATCTCCCTGCTACCGTATTGCGACATCGTTGACCTCCCAAAGCACTTTGATACTTTTACAATTTGCCTGTGACAGTAATTCATCGTTAGATCACTTTCACAGTGCCTGCCTCAGAAGACTCCAGCCTTCAAGTGGCAGGACAGGATTCCTGACATCAAGGTCCTTGCCTTGCAGGTCTGCCCAACATCCACTCCATCCTGGTACAGGCACAGCTAAGATGGGCAGGCCATATAGTTCGCAAGCCAGACTACCAGCTGCCTAAGGTCTGCCCAACATCCACCCCATCCTGGTACAGGCACAGCTAAGATGGGCTGGCCATACAGTTCGCAAGCCAGACTACCGGCTGCCTAAGGTCTGCCCAACATCCACCCCATCCTGGTACAGGCACAGCTAAGATGGGCAGGCCATACAGTTGGCAAGCCAGACTACCGGCTGCCTACAGGGCCAATGCTCCCAGGGAGGCCAGAAGTGCTTCAAGGACTCCTTGAAACCTTCCTTGAAGGCCGCCGCTATCAGCCCAAATACTTGGGAGGAGACTGCTCAGAGCAGAGCCTGATGCTGCTTCTCCGTGCACCAGAGCTCTGTGACATGTGAGGCCTACCGGACCACTGCAGCTGAGCAACAATGGCAGGCCAAGAAAGCCCAAGCCAGCAACCCACAGCTGCCAGCAGCCATTTTGTGCTCTCGCAACCCAAGAACCTTTCTTGCACAGACATACCTCACCAGTCATCTGCAACCCACAGACCTGCTGTGTTCCCCCAGCTCCAAGGAAGACTGAATGGTCTTTGTCAACAGTGACAGACAAACAAGAAAGGAGTTAGATGAGTACAGACTGGAGTGTACAACTTCCGTACCTGTACTACTATGGAGGTGCGGCATTTGCTGCAAGAAAACTCCCTCTCCCTCTCCAGCATTTTCACCACGGTGGTGCGAATGACAGTGCCTGTGTTAGAGAAGATACTTAAATAAAAGATTCATGAGTTTCAAAAGTACTGCAAAAGGAGAATGTGATTGTCTGTTTGTTTGTCTGTCTTTCACATCATGAGCACTCAATGTGGGCCATAAATTCAGTACTGAAACTTAAGAAATAATATTCACCAGTTATGCTCAGATGCAAATTTACTCTATTATAAATTATTTTAAAAAAAATTTATTTAAAGAAACAAAAAAAAGAGATCATCAAGAAAACAATATGAAGAGCTAAAACTATTCTGATAGATATAGTTATGTACTCATTAAAAAGAATCTTGGATGAAGAGACAATTCAAATTTGTAATAATGAATGAAAAGGAGGGTGGGCAGACACTTGCCTGAGATGGAGAGAAAATTGCCCACATCTGACGTGTGAGGCAAGGCAACTCGCGTCAGCTCTGGACAGACTGGTAAAGACATGATTCTTGCATGTATCCGCCTCTTTACTGACAGATTCTGCAAGGAGAATATGCCACTTTCATGTTTCCTTTCCTTATTCCTATCACCAAATCACAAAGATCACAAATTGAAACATAACATGAGGTGGTCCAGAACTGCATGTGAGCACTTGTCCATCTATTTAATTCATTCTGTTGCCAATCAGACTGTTTCATTCTTTTTTCCATCCCTTTTCTGCCTGATAAAAGCTTTTTGAGGAAAAAAGTAAAGCAAACTCTTTGTTTACATGAGAAAAAACCTGCATGTCTTTAACGTACTCTGTGTTGTTTGAGGAAAACAGAGGAAATGATTTGAAACTGCATGGTCCACTTTGTAGGCATACTCGAGAGTGCAAACAATATTACACTGGTCCAAGTCAAAGAGATAAAGAGGGATGCGTCAGTTAGATTCCTTCATGTTTCAGCTCCGAGGATCTTTGTGGAAAAGTACTGAAATCCCAAGCTGGATATTTTGGATACCTGGAGAAAAAAAATATTCACTAGTTTGAAGAGACTCATGCGGTTTACATCATGACTTCCAGCAGAGCACAAAGATGACCACAATGAGATCATACATAGATCTGTGACATTAAGAGTGCAAGTCCCTACCCTCTTGTGGCTGGCTGGCAGAACGTCCAGGGCAGCTTGCTGTGCCTCTATGAGGGCTGTGCCGAAGATGGAGAGGAACTTGAGGGGGCTGGACAGGAGCATGTCACACAGGGACATGTCACTTTCAAAGAGAGCCAGGGCACTGCAGAGCAAAGAGGCAGTCCTTGGTCAAGCCATCCCCCACAGCAAACAGTAGGATCATAACTGCTAAAGTGAACAAGACATGGGATGGATTGATGGATGGGTGGGTGGGTGAGTGGGTGGGTGAGTGGATGGGTGGGTGGGTGGGTGGGCGGATGGATGGATGGATGGATGGATGGATGGATGGATGGATGGATGGATGGATGGATGGATGGATGGATGGTGGATGGATGGATGGATGGATGGATGGATGGATGGATGGATGGATGGATGGATGGATGGATGGATGGATGGATGGATGGATGGATGGATGGATGGATGGATGGAATTTTACAGCCTAACAGCCTTTGTAGGCTATGTAAGGCCATTAAGCATGAAAATCTCAAAAATAGTTTAGAGTAAAACACAAATCAAGACACTGTGTTCCCAGTTATTCGCCTCTCACGAATCATGTAGGAAGATGCGGAACCAAGACATGGGAAACAAAGCAAAATTCTGGATTGAATACTCAGAATAGCACATTTAAACCTCTGTAACAAACAGCTGGGATGAAAGAATATTCATAAATTAAAAGAATTAACAGAACACAACACACTCTCCTTCATATCTGATTTGGAATTATTGTACTGCCAACAATACTTTGGTCAAAAACTAAATCTGCTTAACTGTGAAATCTAATCTGCAGGCCATGAAAAAAAAGACTCCCAAATTAATACCTAAAAAGCACGGAAATATAACTACAACAATGGGAGAGATGTGACTTTATGTTTCATTATTTATCATCCATAGTGACAACTCACTCAACAGCGACAGAGTAGTAGTCCTCAATGTCGTCCTGAGCCAGGATGTCCTGCAGGTCTTTGAGGTGGTGCTGCACTGAGTAGCGCTGCAGGATGTCTGGAGACATGTAGAGACAGACAGAAATGCCTGCAGTTCAGTAGGTGATCAACCTTTGTACAGGGCCAAAGGATTCCAACTGCAATCTCCAATTATAAGAATGTACCAATCAAAGGCAGGGCTTACCAAATAATTACTGACATTACTTTCTTTAAAATCTTGTAGCCAATCTTGGAATATCAATTACACTTCCACTCCCTGTTCAAGCTCTCCCTATTCCAAAATGATGAAGAAACAGGTTATTCTAAATGCAGTAAGTGACAAGATACCCCGAGACGGTACATGAACTTTCCCAAACCCAAAAATCCAAATAGCAAAATCGTTACAAAGTGCACAATATTCTTTAAATACACTTAAAGTTATTTCATAAGCCAACTCTCTGTTTTAATAAAACATGTTTCTGCTTAATACCCTTTATCATTAACTAGCAATGTTATCATGATACTTCGTGCAATGTGGGTAAATAGAACAACCTCATTGAAAGCATCTCCATAAGAATAGCAGTATGACTAATGCCACCCTGGTATGCCAAAGCTACCTTTCTGTTATCGGTGGTCTCTGGCACATACACAAATGTATTTATAAATGCCAATAAAGCAAACCACATAAAAGATATCTTGAAAATTGTGTAAATTATATGCACACATACCCTTGTACTTCCTTCTCTCTTCATCATTTGCCTCTTCCTCTGCCATGTTGCAATCACACAACTGGTTCAACCGATGTCTCAGGGGATATCCAGCTATGGAAATAAAAACCAAACCAGTGAACAACTCAACACAAGCAAAGGATTATATACTCTCTGTTTAAAGCTGAAGCTTTTCTGCTTAACTGGGCTTAACTGTTCATAGTAATCCCCTAGGAGATGAATATGCAAACGGTTGTTGATAACTTTCCTCGGACTGTATTGAGTCTTATAAAATGCATTTCCTGCAATTGCAAAGAGCATAACACTGACAAAGTTTCCTACTCTGAGGGATCGACAGCAAGGAGAATTTCCAAGTGAACGTAACGCAATGCCAGAAGATTGAAAAGATCGGGACAGGGGACGTTTTGTTAAATTTATCATGAATAACGCACGCACACACTGCTGACTGCAGCAGAGACACGACTGTCTCTCTGGCAGGAGTACAAGTTCAAAGTTGGAATCAAGCCTAATCGATCAGTCTCATAGCGAAAGGGGCAGAAAAACTCAAAAAGTCAAGCAAGTTGCTGTAAGCGTCCAAGCAGACACAAAGAGTGGAGAAGCCAGCGTGAATAAACAATGGAACGACAGCTACATGTGCATTCTCCACAACGAACACTGCGTTAATGCTGGCAAGGCCAGCTGAGCTCAGCCCATTCCATTGGGTGATTGGCCGAATCATTCTGACAAGCACACTAACATATAGCAAAAAGAGGTAAAAGCAGAGAAAATAATCAGCATACAGAGAGAGAATAAAAAAGATACCAATATCATCAACAAGATCCAGGAAGTGAGCTTTGACTGCGTATCACCTAAGGTATATCTTACGTCGCAGCAATCATTTATTCATTTCGGGTACATCTCCCAGCGAGGGAACTTTGGATTTTCGCGCCATGAGTTATGTCCCCTTGATCTCGCGTGAAGTTGCGCCGGTTAAAAGTATGGCTGCTAGTAGGGTCGTGTGAGGTACAGCGGTTGACAGAATATTTCTAAGGGTAGTGCAGTGCAACTACCTGCAAATTTCATCATGCGCATCGTATTTATGGTTGCAGAGAAGCCATCCTTGGCTCTCTCTTTGGCGAAGATTTTGTCCAACAATACTTGCACGTCTCGCAAGGGCTTCAATGGTGCCTGTTCCGTACACGAGTACAAGGGGAAGTTCAATGGAGAAAGCGTCAACTTCAAAATGACGTCTGTTTGTGGCCACGTGTATGGATGCGATTTTATGGGAAAATACAACAACTGGGACAAAGTCGACCCGGTAGGTTGACATATATAGATCTTGTAGTTAGAAGTTGCAGGAATGTGTAAGGGTTTTGTATCTTGTGCCGGCTGCGCCCATCCCCACCATCTCTAGCCCCACCCAACCCCACCCCCGCCTGCACTGTGTGTGTTTATGTGCGCGCGTGAATGCGTACGTGCATGTGTGCGTAAAAATCAGCACTGGTGTGGTGAAAAACATTTAATTCTAATGATGCGATATATTCATTCCAGGTTGAGCTGTTCAGTGCACCAATCCAGAAGAAGGAAGCCACCCCATCCCTTCGCATGCCTGCCTTTTTGGCCAAAGAGGTATGTGGTCAGAAACCAGTTCATGCACATGCATTTGTGTTCAAGAAACACACACACACACACACACACACACACACACACACACACACACACACACACACACACTCCAAAGTGAACCTCCAAGGTAATCTAACATATCAAGTGACAATGAAAAATTAATTTTAAAGTACACTCATTAAATGAGTCATTTATTTGGGAAAAAGTAAGTTGGACATATCTACCTCCGGCTGTATGCTACTCTTCTTCTATAGGCAGAAATACATACATCAGTATACAAGCTTTGCATTGCAGCTTTGCAGTATAGAAAAGATCAAATTGTGTGAGTAGTCTAAGAAACATATACTTTATGAGTAAAGTATGGCATTTATACTTTGATTTCATGTGAGGCTGTTATTAATTTGATACTGGCTCATGCTGCTGTTTGATTTTTGCTTCAAGCTGATATATGTCAACACATTATTATCTGGCAAAAATTCATTTTCTTCTGACTGAATGCAGACACCTGTATAATACATGGCTGTGCATGAGAAAACTAGGCTTAAGTCAGAAAAATGATGAGACAAAAAACAAAAAGATAAAGTTAAGGTTGAGGTGACAAAGCAAAAAACAAACCCCCCAAAAAGGGGGTTGGTAGGTTGGCCTGAACTTTTAAAATCTTTTTTTCTTTTATTTTTAAAAGAGGTCAGATCAAGCAAAAAACAAACTTTCTTCCTCTGAAAAAGTTTTTGATACTTAAATAGTGGATTCCCTGTGTGCTCATAAGAAAATGGAAGACAGGACAGCATGCAGTTAATTGTTAACCATCAATTCTTTTTTCCTTTTTTTTCATGATCAAAAACAGTTTAGGGTCAGCAGGAAAAAATAGAGTTGGTTGGGGAACTGTAACCACAGCTATTTTGGGGGAGCCTAAATGAGATATTTAAAACGCAAAAGTATTTATTCATTCATGCATATTCCAGAAAGAAATGGCCTGCTCATACAGGAAATCTCAAATTTTGTACAGTATTGTCACGTTCAGAAAAGTCATTATGTAACATATATATGATTGCAGTGATGACTTTTCTCATTGCTCAAAATCTGCTTTGCCTTGTTTAGCCTTGTTTGTTATGCATGGTCACATACTGTTACATCATTCAGGGTCAGGGAGCTGACTACTTGGTGCTCTGGTTGGATTGTGACAAGGAGGGAGAAAACATCTGCTTCGAGGTCATTGACTGTGTCCAGCCTGTCATGAATCGTGTGGCAGGGCAGGTGGGTTGAACTTTTTTGCACTGCCTGTGCTTGTTTTGTGTTATGTTTGATGTACATGTACAATTGCTCGATGCTGAAGAATTCGTTGTAAAGAAAA
This sequence comes from Theodoxus fluviatilis, assembly GCA_034096865.1. Taxonomy (NCBI): domain Eukaryota; kingdom Metazoa; phylum Mollusca; class Gastropoda; order Cycloneritida; family Neritidae; genus Theodoxus; species Theodoxus fluviatilis. The sequence goes on from JAWQFJ010000513.1 coordinate 131,220, forward strand.
ATTAGATAAAAAGTTTTGAAGCGAAGGTACTTTGGATTGTGCAGTGTTACGAGTTCGACTTTGCTCGTTTCAGAATAAAGGTCTAGGGGAAAATACACACACACAGCCAAACTTGTAACACTATCTCACACAGTCATTCTATCTAAGATGGAACACGACAGAAAGACGGTGAGGTCAAAAGTCAAAATCAAATCACTTTAATTTCTCCTGGCAATAATAAATATGGATAACTAGAGGTTAGTACTTCGGATTCATAAAACAACAATTATTCAATTCAATCTTCAACATAGAATAATAACTGGCTCACCAACCGATCAAAAATTAACTTATCTGTTTCGAAGTCTGTTCCCGTCGATAAGCACGAACTAGTCCTAAGGCGAGGTGGCAGTGGTTTGTGAGAACACTAATCCGCTTACATGAGGGTTCCTACCCTCGGGACATCAGTTGCAGCGGAGACTGTGGTTCGCGAGCGCACTAATCCGCTTACACGAGGGTTCCTACCCTCGGGATGTCAGGCAGACAAAGACAGAAAACTTCACCCTGGAGGCAGGCAAACATAAATAGTATCCTTTCGTAGCTTCGAGCTCAGGCAGGCTTGAAGACAGGAAACTTCACCCTGGAGGCAGGCAGACGTAGATAGTATTCTTTCGTAGCTTCGAGCTCAGGCAAGCACGGCAACTCGAACTTGACCCTGGGGGCAGGCGCTTTACTCTTCGTCCACTGTGGAGAGGAGAGAGGCCGTATCTCTTTGACGAGGTCGGGACGGCATTTTACACAGGTGTTGGTTTCTCTCGTTGTTGGATTTTCCCGCCTAGGCCACTGGTCGGCCTGGGGTTATATATACTCGAAGCGTGGATGCCTTCGAAGTCCGTGCCCTCTTATCCAATGGGAACACTCGGGCCACACCCACTCTCCCTCGCTGTCCAATCACACGTCTCCCATATAAGGGGAGGTCTATCACCGGAAGGTCTCCAGTCGCGCTTTGGATATGCGGCCAATCACAAGTTTCCGCTCCGCACGCTAGCACAGAGCGTGTGCCAAGTTTTCTATGGTTGGCGATGGATGGATGGTGTTTTACGGCCTATCAGCCTTTTTAGGCTATGTAAGGCCATTAAGCACAAAAATCACTAGAACAGTTCAGAGCAAACATAAGGCAAGTCACTGTGTCCCTAGTCACTCGCCTCTTACAAACCGCGCAGAGAGACGTGGTGGGTCAATTCTTACCCCGTACCCACAGGGGAACTATGGCTGGCGAGCCATAACACACTATCGTTACTTAATTTATTACGGTTGGCGGCCACACTAACTCACACACCACAGGTTAGTAAATACAATACATTTTATACAAAGGGGGAGGAGGTGATCTCGTCACATGCAGTGATTGTGTACCAAAGTTTCTCTCTCTCTCTCTCTCTCTCTCTCTCTCTCTCTCTCTCTCTCTCTCTCTCTCTCTCTCTCTCTCTCTCTCTCTCTCTCTCTCTCTCACTTTCTCTCTTCCAGTTGATCGGAAGAATTGTTTTGTTTGGAACTTGAAAGAAGATACTATTTTAGTGGAACATCTAATTTGTTTAATAGAAAGTTTGATATGATAAGAATTTGTGGCAGAAAATATTAATTGTTTCTAATTATGTACGCTGTATTTTCTGTTACAGCAAATCTATCGTGCCAAGTTTAGTGCCATCACAGACACAGACATCAAGAAAGCTATGCAGTGTCTGGGGGAGCCCAACAAGAACGAGGCCTTGTCGGTGGATGCCCGCCAAGAGCTGGACTTGCGCATCGGCTGTGCCTTTACTCGCTTCCAGACCAAGTACTTCCAGGTGTGCTTTCATCTGCTTTGAAATCTTGAGTATTGTGCTGCCCACCTGGATGTTATGGATGCTGCAATCTAAATTTATATCTTCCTCTAATTGGTAGTATTTACTTATTTACTGAACTAAGTAATACTTTAAAAAATAACTCCTATTTAATTTGTTTTGGTTTTTTGTTTGGATTGGATGAAAGTTAGGCTGCCTTTCTTGGGTTGGGTTTAGTTGGATTGGGGGAAAGTGCATTTGTTAGTGGGTTAGTCATGCACCAACTCCACACATCTTGACAGAATTAATTCATCCTTGCTGTTGTATCTTAGAATAATAATTTTAACACAATGCTTCCTGCAATAGCAGTATCTCGATGATTTAGTGTATAAGTGCTTTGGTGTTGATGTGAGGCTTTTTTCCCAGGGGAAGTATGGTGACCTGGACAGCACACTCATCTCCTACGGCCCTTGCCAGACTCCAACTCTGGGCTTCTGTGTGGAGCGACACGACCGCATCCAGTCCTTCAAGCCAGAGGCCTATTGGGTCATTGACGTTATGGTGGGTTGCCAGATTTGCAGTCAGATGATTTTTCTTTTAAAGCTACCGTCGTGCCCTGTATTAGGGACTAGCCAGTGCAGATGGCAGTAGCAGCTTACAAGCATGATGCAATGTAGTAGAAGTAAAGGACATAAAGAGTCTTTTGAAAAAGTTGTTACCAGCTCAATCAAATGAATCCTCATGCCTAAGATACAGGTTTGTTACTAACTCTAGTTCATTTCCATTGAGAGCTTGGTGGTTATGGCATATAGACTTGTGTGGGTGGGTGGGGATCCTTTCAATGTAGTAACTATACTTTGTGTGTGTGTATGTGTGTGTGTGGAGAGAGAGAGAGAGAGAGAGAGAGAGAGAGAGAGAGAGAGAGAGAGAGAGAGAGAGAGAGAGAGAGAGAGAGAGAGAGAGAGAATGTGTGTGTTTGAATTCTTCAGTTTTGATACTCATTTTTTCAAGGCTGCCAAAATAAAATACAGCTTGAAAAAAAGAAGAAGGTAATCCCAGAAATGTTTAGGTATGATGAGTCCAACATCTGTATGAAGAAGAATTGGGAACTCTTAATATCTTGATCCATTCATGTGTACCACATAAATCAAACTGCAGCTTTTTGAAATGAATCTGAATTACTTATATATTCTGGCGTTTCCTTGTTTGCATGGGTGCAGGTCAAACCCCAAAGTGCCATGCTTTGCAGGCGGAGCACCCTGATGGCAAGTCGGTGAGACTGGAGTGGGACAGAGTTCGAGTCTTTGACAAGGACGTCGCTCAGATGTTTGTCAACCTGATCAAGGCAGGGGATGGAGCCAGGTAGGGAGGCCACTAGTTATGAAGCATTCAAATAAAGTGCAAAAGTGGTTGGCTATAAAGGGAAGAAACTCATAGGGTGTTGGGTTGTCTCCCCCCCCCCCCCCCCCCCCCTGTCTCCCCCCCCCCTCCCTTTATTATTGAATGAAAGGAAGAGTGTGTAGACGAATAAACTTGTTTTCTGAATTTAATTGTTTTGATCATCTTGCTTCTATTTATTACAAGTAAAATATTTTGTTGTAGTTGGTTGTTGCTTCACCCCAGGTCAACAATGGCAGCAGTACAAAGCAGGACAAAATGGAGGGCATGTAGCGTGGAAAATAGTAACCCGTGGAAAACAGTAACGGAAGTCATCGCAGAGTTATCTGCGAGGGACGTGCTGAGAATTCCACTCTAAAAAGAGACGGCACCCGCCACTCCGCCTGACTGACTTGGCACGCCCGGGGAGTTATGCTAAGATCCGGCCGCGTAAATATATCTGCGTTTTGTGACAAACGTCTTTCTCGGCGGTACTGTACTCCATGCACCTTAACGGTGCGCGTGATTCGGGTGTAATCTTAAGCTAAACGACGTTTATTGGCGCTGCTGAAATGGTCGAAGTCGGAAACATTCGGAACGTCGTTTAGCTTAAGATTACACCCGAATCACGCGCACCGTTAAGGTGCATGGAGTACAGTACCGCCGAGCAAGACGTTTGTCACAAAACGCAGATATATTTACGCGGCCGGATCTTAGCATAACTCCCCGGGCGTGCCAAGTCAGTCAACGGTCGCGTTTTATAAAACCAGACTACAAACAGACTACAGGGAGGTGACTCCCATATTATTTCCGGCAGGGGAGACGGCTTTACAGGGGGAAAAACTTTTTTGAACGCTACATCATGTGTTATACTACACAAATGCACCAAAACCTCGTAAAGCAACTAATGCGTCGTTTGTCGGAATATATTCCATGCGAAGAACAGGTGCAGGAGCGGTAAATTGCATAAAGCACGTCCCTGGCAGATAACTCTGCGATGACTTCCGTTACTGTTTTGCACGGGTTACTATTTTCCACGCTACAGGGCACCATGTGGAACCTGAACTAAGAACTTTCATTTCTAATGGACATCTGGCAGCTGACCTGCTACTGTCCACTATTTTTCCACATTTCACATTGTGCATACAGTTCATGGTTGTGCCATGTAGCAACACCTGCACGGCTGTAGGTTGGAGGAAAGAACAGATCTGCTGTCTCACCTGCACTCAACTCGTTACAGGCCATTAACCAGGAAAATCAAGACTTGCCCTTACTGAGTCACTCTAGTGATTTTTGTGATCAATGGCTTTACACAATCTACTAAGGCTAAGAGCCCATAAATATTCATTCATTCATTCATTCATTCATTCATTATTCATACATTCTTGGCTAGTAGCAGCACTCAAAAGCTGCTCAGCATGTGACTGTCTTGTTGTTCAGGGTGACAGACGTGGTGCAGAAAGAGAAGTCCAGGACCAGACCGCAGGCCCTCAACACGGTGGAGCTGCTGAAGGTGGCCAGCTCTGGCTTGGGTAACCGTTTCCCTCGTGGCTCCCTTGAGTGACTGCCCTGCTACTGTCAGTCCTAGCCCACACAGAGTTGTTACTTGGGACTCCTTGTTATGAGTACTTTCTGCCCCTGCTACTGTCAGTCCTAGCCCACACAGAGTTGTTGCTTGGGACTCCTTGTTATGAGTACTTTCTGCCCCTGCTACTGTCAGTCCTAGCCCACACAGAGTTGTTGCTTGGGACTCCTTGTTATGAGTACTTTCTGCCCCTGCTACTGTCAGTCCTAGCCCACACAGAGTTGTTGCTTGGGAATCCTTGTTATGAGTACTTTCTGCCCCTGCTATTGTCAGTCCTAGCCCACACAGAGTTGTTGCTTGGGACTCCTTGTTATGAGTACCCCTGCTACTGTCAGTCCTAGCCCACACAGAGTTGTTGCTTGGGACTCCTTGTTATGAGTACTTTCTGCCCCTGCTACTGTCAGTCCTAGCCCACACAGAGTTGTTGCTTGGGACTCCTTGTTATGAGTACCCCTGCTACTGTCAGTCCTAGCCCACACAGAGTTGTTGCTTGGGACTCCTTGTTATGAGTACTTTCTGCCCCTGCTACTGTCAGTCCTAGCCCACACAGAGTTGTTGCTTGGGACTCCTTGTTATGAGTACCCCTGCTACTGTCAGTCCTAGCCCACACAGAGTTGTTGCTTGGGACTCCTTGTTATGAGTACTTTCTGCCCCTGCTACTGTCAGTCCTAGCCCACACAGAGTTGTTGCTTGGGACTCCTTGTTATGAGTACTTTCTGCCCCTGCTACTGTCAGTCCTAGCCCACACAGAGTTGTTGCTTGGGACTCCTTGTTATGAGTACTTTCTGCCCCTGCTACTGTCAGTCCTAGCCCACACAGAGTTGTTGCTTGGGACTCCTTGTTATGAGTACTTTCTGCCCCTGCTATTGTCAGTCCTAGCCCACACAGAGTTGTTGCTTGGGACTCCTTGTTATGAGTACTTTCTGCCCCTGCTACTGTCAGTCCTAGCCCACACAGAGTTGTTGCTTGGGACTCCTTGTTATGAGTACTTTCTGCCCCTGCTACTGTCAGTCCTAGCCCACACAGAGTTGTTGCTTGGGACTCCTTGTTATGAGTACTTTCTGCCCCTGCTACTGTCAGTCCTAGCCCACACAGAGTTGTTGCTTGGGACTCCTTGTTATGAGTACTTTCTGCCCCTGCTACTGTCAGTCCTAGCCCACACAGAGTTGTTGCTTGGGACTCCTTGTTATGAGTACCCCTGCTACTGTCAGTCCTAGCCCACACAGAGTTGTTGCTTGGGACTCCTTGTTATGAGTACTTTCTGCCCCTGCTACTGTCAGTCCTAGCCCACACAGAGTTGTTGCTTGGGACTCCTTGTTATGAGTACTTTCTGCCCTGCTACTGTCAGTCCTAGCCCACACAGAGTTGTTGCTTGGGACTCCTTGTTATGAGTACTTTCTGCCCCTGCTACTGTCAGTCCTAGCCCACACAGAGTTGTTGCTTGGGACTCCTTGTTATGAGTACTATCTGCCCTGCTACTGTCAGTCCTAGCCCACACAGAGTTGTTGCTTGGGACTCCTTGTTATGAGTACTTTCTGCCCCTGCTACTGTCAGTCCTAGCCCACACAGAGTTGTTGCTTGGGACTCCTTGTTATGAGTACTTTCTGCCCCTGCTACTGTCAGTCCTAGCCCACACAGAGTTGTTGCTTGGGACTCCTTGTTATGAGTACTTTCTGCCCCTGCTACTGTCAGTCCTAGCCCACACAGAGTTGTTGCTTGGGACTCCTTGTTATGAGTACTTTCTGCCCCTGCTACTGTCAGTCCTAGCCCACACAGAGTTGTTGCTTGGGACTCCTTGTTATGAGTACTTTCTGCCCTGCTACTGTCAGTCCTAGCCCACACAGAGTTGTTGCTTGGGACTCCTTGTTATGAGTACTTTCTGCCCTGCTACTGTCAGTCCTAGCCCACACAGAGTTGTTGCTTGGGACTCCTTGTTATGAGTACTCCCTGCTACTGTCAGTCCTAGCCCACACAGAGTTGTTGCTTGGGACTCCTTGTTATGAGTACTTTCTGCCCTGCTACTGTCAGTCCTAGCCCACACAGAGTTGTTGCTTGGGACTCCTTGTTATGAGTACTTCTGCCTGCTACTGTCAGTCCTAGCCCACACAGAGTTGTTGCTTGGGACTCCTTGTTATGAGTACTTTCTGCCCCTGCTACTGTCAGTCCTAGCCCACACAGAGTTGTTGCTTGGGACTCCTTGTTATGAGTACTTTCTGCCCCTGCTACTGTCAGTCCTAGCCCACACAGAGTTGTTGCTTGGGACTCCTTGTTATGAGTACTTTCTGCCCCTGCTACTGTCAGTCCTAGCCCACACAGAGTTGTTGCTTGGGACTCCTTGTTATGAGTACTTTCTGCCCCTGCTACTGTCAGTCCTAGCCCACACAGAGTTGTTGCTTGGGACTCCTTGTTATGAGTACTTTCTGCCCCTGCTACTGTCAGTCCTAGCCCACACAGAGTTGTTGCTTGGGACTCCTTGTTATGAGTACTTTCTGCCCCTGCTACTGTCAGTCCTAGCCCACACAGAGTTGTTGCTTGGGACTCCTTGTTATGAGTACTTTCTGCCCCTGCTACTGTCAGTCCTAGCCCACACAGAGTTGTTGCTTGGGACTCCTTGTTATGAGTACTCCTGCTACTGTCAGTCCTAGCCCACACAGAGTTGTTGCTTGGGACTCCTTGTTATGAGTACTTTCTGCCCCTGCTACTGTCAGTCCTAGCCCACACAGAGTTGTTGCTTGGGACTCCTTGTTATGAGTACTCCTGCTACTGTCAGTCCTAGCCCACACAGAGTTGTTGCTTGGGACTCCTTGTTATGAGTTGTTTCTGCCCCTGCTTTTGTCAGTCCTAGCCCACACAGAGTTGTTGCTTGGGACGTCTTGTTATGATTACTTTTAATTTGCACTGGTTTATTTTTCCTGAGAGAAGAAAATCAGATATAACATAGCATTTTGAATTGCTTCTGATCTATCATTACAAATGCTCACATTAGTTTTCAAACTTTCAAGCAACAACAAAGTAATTATCTGTCTTTGCCAATTTTTAACACGTAGATGATCCATATTGACATTCATGGTTAGGAAAAGGAAATTGAAAGTTGTGGCTTTTTTTGCCCCCTCAGTTTTGCCCTGCTTGACGACAGTATTGGAATCAGCAATGTGGATCTGTAGTTTCTGACTGAGGGCTTTGAAAATTTTCAAAGTAGAGTTATACAGGAGTATGTAGAGCTCAAAGTAACTCATTAAAGAAAATAAACATTTCTATACTTATTTTCAGTATTTAATTTCATAAAATTAGGCAGACATTGAAATTAAGGTTGAGTTTTTGACTCACATGCGAAGCAAAAGTGAGTCTATGTACTCACCTGTTTTGTCCGTCCGGGCGTCCGAAAACTTTAACGTTGGAATTTTCTCGGACACTATTAAGTCTATCAATACCAAATGTGGCATGATGGTGTATGATGACAAGGCCTCAAAAAACATACATAGTGACTTGTCCTTGCTTCAAGGTCAAGGTCGCAGGGGCCATAAATGTTGTCTAAAAAACAGCCATTTTTCACATTTTCTCAATTTTCTCTGAATTTTTTTAGATTGGATACCTCACCTATATATGGTATGTAGGGCAAAGTAAGCCCTATCTTTTGATACCAGTTTGGCATACCTTGCTTCAAGGTCAAGGTCACAGGAGCTCTTCAAAGTTGGATTGTATACATATTTTGAAGTGACCTTGACGCTGAACTATGGAAGATAACTGTTTCAAACTTAATAATTATGTGAGGAACATGTTATACTTTCATCATGAACACATTTGGTCACATATCATCAAGGTCAAGGTCACTTTGACCCTTATGAAATGTGACCAAAATGGGGTAGTGAACCACTAAAAGTGACCATATCTCATGGTAGAAAGTGCCAATAAGCACCATTGTGCTTCCTATGTCTTGAATTAACAGCTTTGTGTTGCATGACCTTGGATGACCTTGACCTTGGGTCAAGGTCACATGTATTTTGGTAGGAAAATGTGTAAAGCATTTCTTAGTGTATGTCACTGCTAGGTGTAGTTGTTTGACCTTGACCTCTGAAGGTCACATAAAGGTCAAGGTCATGTAAAAGTCAAGGTCAAGCATGTGAGTCGTATGGGCTTTGCCCTTCTTGTTTTTTCTTTCATGCATTTTGAGTTCTAGAATGGGGTTTCCACACACACACACACACACACACACCTTACTTCTGAAATGTACTGTACTCCTTTTGTTCATGTCAGCTGGAAAGCAATTTGAAGGAGTGCATTTGATTAAAAATGTAAAATTCTTTGAATCAAAGCGGTGGCCCATTGTGCTTGCAGGAATGAGTCCACATCATGCCATGTCCATCGCGGAGCGGCTCTACACCCAGGGCTACATCAGCTACCCCCGCACTGAAACCACCCAGTACCCTGAGAACTTTGACCTCAGGTAAGTGGACCAAAAGAGACTTTTCCCTCAGTGAGACACAGCTTTGACTTTCCCAGTGTGTCAGTGGCTGTCTCTCTCAGGAGAAGGATTTTGACTATTTCCCCTTTTAATATGCTCACACACATTTGTATACATGTGCAGACATGTACATGCAAGCATACACACATGCACTATGCAGTCACACATACATGCACACAATTGTGCACCTCCATCCTCACCCCAATCTACATGCACTCCCATCATTATTCACTATTTCCTGGACTGTAGTACTAAAGTTCCTGGAAGATTTAAAAAAATTGTTTAATGAACAAGACGAAGTTTTTGATTGTAAGAAACCACTGTCAATTTAATTCAAAACATAAAGCAGCTGCACATGATAAACATAGGACTCACACCACCTAGAGACTTGGAGTGGTCTCTTAACTTCCATTCAGTATGTGGCAGTCCAGGTTTTACCATACATGTGTTTCTACAGGGGCACGCTACGGCAACAGCAGAGCAGTCCTGACTGGGGCACATTTGTCCAGCAGCTGCTGAGTGAGGGCATCCAGAAACCTCGCAAGGGCAATGACCAGGGTGACCATCCCCCCATCACCCCCATGAAGCTTGCCAGGGAGTCTGACCTGGACCACGACAGCTGGCGCCTCTATGACTACATCACTCGCCACTTCATTGCCACGGTAACCAGTTGTGCGCTCGCTCTGGGGCATGTTTCCTAATCAAGTATTCTGCAAGAATCTCACGGGAAACTTGAGGGCTAGGACGTTACTCACCGCCTCTCATTCACAAGGAGGCACTGGATGCAAAGGAGGGTGGCCGAGGTAGCTCCGGAGGTACCTCATTGCGTCTAGCTGCAGAGGCCCATACGACCCAAAATGACGGAGACAGTGCCAATAGGGTTGCCGCTCATAGAAGGCAGTGTCTGTGATATGCTTTTCACTGTCTGAGAGTATTTGCTGTTCAAGTGTTCATTTGTATATTATGAAGAGTATGTGTACTGTCACAATTTTTTTAAGCATTGCATACATGAAACACTGCACATGTCCACTGAATTATATCCCTTGAATTGATCCTGAGTGTATCGAGGCATAACATTTTCAACAAAACTGTCTGCAATTGAACCTGGGTTGCTTTCTTTTCTTTAACAAAGTTCCCAAGCCATTCCAGATGTCACCATGGAATGTTCTATCAAGTGAAAAACTGCTGTGGTGTCTGTATTGTCAGTTATTTCATCTATCGGCAACTTCAACTCTCGAGTTAGGGTGCACCCATGTTATCTTGCACTTCTGCCTCGCCAGTTGATGATTGGTCATTTTTAAGATGTCTTTTGATGTTAGCCTTACCCTTGGCTTGCCCTCAAGAAAGGTGCCTAGAGAAGGCAACGCACCCCTGTATTATTTTTCTTATGGAGTTGTAACCTTCAGTTTGTGTTGACTCCTAAATTGTGAAAGACTAATTAATGAAGGAAAGTATCGTAGATGTTGATGGTAAGTAAATTACATTTATTTAGTCTTGAGAAATTGTGTTTCCTCACATGCATGTTTGCATGGTCACTGTATTTAGAAGCATCTTTGAGTCGATTTAAATGCTTTGATAATTATGCTATTTTGAAGTTGGCATACCTGTCCACGTTGCTAAAGAAGGACTTCAGTGAACTGTTCTTAAGCCCAGTTTGACATGCAGTCGTCTGTTACAGCTTTGCCCAGACTGCCACTACCTGCAGACCACCGTGTCCTTCGAGATTGGATCAGAGCAGTTCACCTGCACAGGCAAGAAGCTCATCAGCTCTGGCTTCATGGCCGTCTTCCCCTGGCAGTCCTTTGGGGACGATGAAGTCCTGCCCGCCTTCCGAAAAGAAATGGTGCTTGAGGTCAAAGATGTAAGTAAGGCAGCTCCTGCTCTTCATGATGCATCATGTCAGATTTGCATGGATGATGACTGGTCCTTAGGTGTGATTATTGAAGTTGGAGTGACTTCCTGGGTCATTCCATCAATGTTAGAGACAGACAAGAGTTGAGTAATTTTCATTTGAAAGTGATATTGCATTGCAATATCTTAATTGCATTGTACAATTTTACACTTTCTTTCAAAGTTGTAACAGATATGCCAAGTTAATACTTTTTTCACCCAGTGAGGACTCACACGCACAGACACACACACACACACACAAACACTCACACTTACACTTACACACACATACACACACACACACACACACACACACACACACACACTCACACACACACACACACACACACACACACACACACACAGATACCTGCCAGATCATCAAAATATGAATTTGTTTCTTTGCGTTTATACATTGTGTGTGTGTGTGCGCGTGCGTGTCTGTGTGTGTGTGTGGAAAATACATCAACTACTTACAAATTTTAAGGTTTTGAAAACCAATTCATTTTGTGTATGGGCAGAGCCATTTGAAATGTTTTGTAAAGCATGGTAATATCGAGTTTTCTTTTTCACGAAGCTTTTGTGGCTGCTTGATGGTGCCCCTGGCTGAGCTGCTGGAGCAGACCCTGGCTGAGCTGCTGGAGCAGACCCTGGCTGAGCTGCTGGAGCAGGCCCTAAAAGCCCAGCAGCCAGGGGTTGCAGCTGATTGGGGCATTGAGGGTCTTGTCAGACAATACCTTCTGGCCTTACTAAATGATGATAAGAAGGACATTTAAAAGCTGTGCCATCAAGCAACTGCAGCTGGGTTTCCTGGTCTGCTTGGCAGGTGAGGCTTGTGGAGAAGCAGACCTTGCCGCCTGACTACCTGACTGAGAGTGAGCTGATCTCCTTGATGGAGAAGCATGGCATTGGCACCGATGCCTCAATCCCTGTCCACATCAACAACATCTGCGAGCGAAACTACGTCACCATCATCAGCGGGCGCCGACTGCAGCCAACCACCCTGGGCATCGTGCTGGTCCATGGCTACCAAAAGGTCAGCACTGCTTTCTTGGAACTCGGGAGTGAGTGTGATGGCAGTAAATGCCCAGGTGTGCAAGAGAGAGAGAGGAAAAAAACAGGGTCTCTGTAGTGTATGTGTGATGTAGAAGTGAAAGTAGAACAAATATTGAATTGGGAGAATGTTGCCTTAGAGGGTGTCAAGGATGGTGTAGGTGGTAACAGCTCTCGTCACCAACCGACAGTAAAAAAAAAGGGGGGAAATTCCTTCCTCAGTCACTAATCGCATTTAAAGACAAACATGCCACAAATAGAATTTAACGTAGAGCAGGCCAACATAAAGTTACAGCTCTTAGTTTATCATTTCTTCCTATTCCAATCTTCCCTCAATATGAAAAAACTTACCTTTATATAGGATCACAATCCATTCACGCACAAAGAAAACGTTCTGCACATGCCGCCGCAGAACTCAAACTACACGTGCGAAACGGCCCAAAAATGCCGAGTCAGCAAATGCTGACACCGCACAATGCTTAAAGCCGCATCATGCCCGGCTTTAAAAGAACTGGAAGTGGACTTAAATCATTACATATTTGAGTCATGACAGATTTCTCTTTAATTTTTTCCCAAAATTAAATATAATAAACTGAGTCATGACAGAGGGCTCCACCTGATTCCATGGGTTGCCATTAGAAAAGAGGTAGACAAAATGAATCTAGAAGGATGACTTCGTACAAATGTCAACTGGATTAATACAAAGAAATGTCAGTGCTTCATGCTTGCATTTAGAGACGCTAGCTTGCTTATCTGATGACCCTGCATTAGTTTTACAAAACTAGAAAGTTGTTGAGGAAAAATAAGTGGCATCGTGACTGAATCCCACTGCAGGTTATCATTGCAAGTACAGGCAGATCATGCAGTGTTACAGGACTGGGATTGACATGCATGAATGGGAATCACACTGATGATCAGTTTGAGGGCAGACATGCAATGGCCAGACTGTGAACTTGACACTGACCAGAGTTAGATTTTGCCATGTATCTCCTCAGAAACCAATGGAGCCATGGATCTAGCAATTTTTCAAGTTGAGCTGTACACACAGTCACCCCATGTTTCTGTTTGGATGCAGACTGACCCTGACCTGGTGCTGTCAACTATGCGGTCTGCAGTGGAGCAGCAGCTGACCCTGATTGCAGTCGGCAAAGCCAACTTCCATGAAGTCAAGCAGCACACCCTGGACATCTTCCACCGAAAGTTCAAGTACTTTGTGCAGAACATTGCTGGCATGGACGAGCTCTTTGAGGTGTCCTTCTCACCGCTGGCAGACTCTGGAAAACCTCTCTCCAGGTATTGCACTGGTGTTCTGCTTGCTTTGGCAGGATTCTTGAGGTTATGATCTGAAATGCTACACTCCTTTCTTCTCAACATTCCCATTTCGTTCTTTGCTGCCCAGCAAAGGTCTGTTCTAGCTATTCTTGCTCAGTCTTCTAAACTGAAAGACTGTCACATACACCAGGCAGCTCTGCCCCACTCAGCCACCTGACTGCTAAATTGTGGAATAAGAAGTCCAAGGAGGGAAACGTGAGAGAAGGTGACAGTAAGGTTATTGCATGAATGGCAACAAGGACAGAGATAGTTAACCCATTGACGCCGGAGTTTTCGCTGATCCCCTATTCCCTTAGCGTCGCTCGGTCACTGTAGTGCCAAAACCAAATACCCCCTTCCACGCCGGCTGGTCACTGTAGTGCCGGCGAGTGACCCATATGGGTCTGGCCTCAGAATCCTTGTTTATCACAGAGCCTGGCCCTGACCATGAGAACCTGTCCCTCCTTCCCACGATACAGAACATGCTGACACATGCATTTACACATCTAGTCTCAGAAATACCCTGGGTTTTTACTCTTATTCGAGATGGCGATGCAGGAGGAAGGAGAAGTCTAAAAATATTGCCGCAGTAAGGGATCCCAGTACTCTCAAAACTCTGGCTGCACAGGGAGTGTAGGGTTTCGGCACTACAGTGACCAGCCGGCGACAAGGGGTTAATATGGAAAATCATACACTCAGTTCCAGCTTTCAAGCTGGTCAGCATTAAGTTTTGTTATTCTGTTAGATGACTAGTTAGAGAGTTAATGGACAAACTTGTACATCTTTTCTTTATTTAAAGTAGACCATGCTGGATACAGATCTGCGCATGCTTGCCTGCACTGCCTTGGAGCAAGAGAAACACAGTTGGGGCCATTGAAACATAACACTTGGAATGGTCACATTTTCAGTCCCTTTCACAGTTTAAACCATATGAAACACCATAGTTATCCCATTAAGTCTGAGGGTATCAGTTTTGAAGAGACGCTTGTGTTGACAACGCTGGTACTACTTGAAAAACAATTTAAACTATGCTTGGAGGAAGTCAAGGCACTTAGAATGAAGTGCATCAGAAATGGTGGCACTAGTTGCAAATCTCCTGACAGTCAGGTCCAGAAGTCAACCCTGTTTCACCTCCAGGTGTGGCAAGTGTCGTCGATACATGAAGATTGTGATGACCAAACCCCAGCGGTTGCACTGCTCTTCTTGCGATGACACCTACTCCCTGCCCCAGAATGGCAACATCAAGCTGTACAAAGAGCTCAAGTGTCCCCTGGACGAGTTTGAACTGGTGCTTTGGACCACTGGCACCAAGGGCAAGGTCAGACCGGGGTGTTGTCTTTTTCTGTCTTGATTCCTTTCTTCCGTGACAGCAAGTGATACTGGAAGTAGTGGGAGTGACTGAAAATGTTTGTTTGTGAACAATATAGGTTGCAGCGAGTTATAGAGCATTTTGCATGTGCATAAGTATTTCCCATAAAAAGCTTATAACTTGCCCATCTGTAAAGCATAAACACACACACACACACACACATGTGCACGCACCTCCCCTAAATGGGCATATTATTAACTTTTGACAATTGAAGCACATGTCTCTTATTTGAGTTTGTGTGACAAAGTATTTCAAAGGTGCTCTTGCATACCGCATCACACCTAAAGGTGTCTTACTCTGGAAATACTTGGAATGCAACATGAGAACTTGAAAAGCTTGCCAAATTGAGCATCACATTTGAAGCAACTGCCCGATATCACCAATGTAATTTGTTGAATCTGAGGTCAGTCAGCAAACCTCATTTCTGCTTTGTTTCACAGTGGTCCTCCTTGCTTACAACATGCCACTGCCACCAGCAGTAATGTGAACACAGTATCATGCTTGTGTTGATGAAATAGCAGCGCTAATCATCGTGCAACTGCCACTACCACCACCTATTATCATGTGTATGAGTGACACCATTTATTGGCCTACTGCTGCAGAGCTACTCACTGTGCCCCTACTGCTACAACCATCCACCCTTCAACGACATGCGCAAGGGGATGGGGTGCAACGAGTGCTCCCACCCCACCTGCCCCCACTCCATGACGCAGAACGGCGTGTCTGAGTGTGAGGAGTGTGAGAGGGGCATCCTGGTCTTGGACCAGTCCTCGGCTCCCAAGTGGAAGATGGCCTGCAACAAGTGAGTTTCTCTCTCTTTCCTCACAGACCTTGGTTGGATAGTAGATAGATTTCCAACATTTCCTGCAGCTAGTGAGTTAACTCTCCGACGGGGCAGACCAAGTGTGCATAGATGATGAAGGTGGAATGTGAAAGGATTTTCTGGTTATTTTGGTTTGTGTGTGGTGCATGTATATGTGGACGTCCACGATATTGCCTAACACTATCAAAAACTGGGGGTCTGGGTAAAGACACTTGAATAAAACTATCTAACACAGTCAGCATGCATATATTTCAAATTTATATGGGTTCTTTAAATGTTTTTGTAATGCTATGACCAATAGTTTTTATAGTTTTGCTTTGCAGAGATTCACAAAAAAATAATTAAACTCGTACGAAGCGGAAAAATGGCGCCGAAAAACGGGACATTTTGCGACGCGACTTTTGAATGCTTGTTATCTTGTGCAAATTCACCTTACAAAGTATAGATTGTGTGAAATAATTTAAGTTCAATTATTAATTTAGTCATATTTCAGTGGAAAGTCGCCACAAAATAAAAACAGAGGTAGTTCTACCGAAATAAAAAAGACCTATGCGTTCGTTACTCTCGTTTCTACCACCCTTGCTCAGAGGAAAAAAATCGAAACCAAACATGTGTACATAAATGTGTTGAAGAGAAGGTTCAAATTACTTTTCCTTTCATTAGTTTACTCATACAACTGCATAGTTTTATTATTCTTTTGGTATTAACCAATTTCTTGGGACTATTTTGATGGTCAGCGTCGGTTGTTTCCCTGCGTTACTTACGAAAGGTATGCGTGTACCAAACGTGTTGCTATATTGTTCCGCACTCGAAACGGCTACAAAGGAAGCTTTTGTCATCCCGCAGTCAATAAACACGTTTATAGAAGGATACGTCATAGTACACGCGATTTTTGACCAATGATAAGGCTTCGTTTCCTTCATTTCCTTCTGTTACGTACGACAATTTGCTACACATGTGCGAAGCTTTCAGTTCGTTTAATCCGTTCGATGGACCATCTTCATCCAATTTGGGTAAGTAAAGCATTCTACATTAGTTTTTTTAATTAATACAATTCAATAGTTTCGTTCATGGGTCATGAATAAATACTATATGACTAGTTTTTCTCTGGCCGTGCTTTCTCTATCCTGATCAACGCCGTTCTGGTTTTGGTTTCGATTGAGTTTCGTATCACATCGATTGATTTGGTCAGAATCACATCATGTTTGTTTTCATAGAACTAATTTGATGTTCCCTCATGCTAGATATCAAAATAATACCTTTTATAATGATATACGCATGTGATCGTCTCGCTGGTTACAAAGAAACCAAACACAGGTATGTCCCACCTAGTGTTAGGCAATATCGTGGACGTGCACATATATATGTGTGTGTGTGTGTGTGTGTGTGTGTGTGTGTGTGCATGCATGTGTGAATGTGGTGTTGTATGGACTGAAACACTGAGGGATTGAACATTTAGAATTTGCATTTCTCCACATAGGAGTTGACCATTTCTGTGCTATGGAGGTTGAAGATTGCTTGCTGCAGGTAAGCATGCACTTCTAAACAACAGTCTCATTACACTTTTACAATGGAAATGGATGGATGGATGGATGGTGTTTTACGGCCTATCAGCCTTTGTATGCTATGTAAGGCCAGTAAGAATGAAAATCACTAGAACAGTTTAGAGTAAACACAAAGCAAGTCATGGCGCCCCTAGTTATTCACCTCTTACAAATCTCATAGGGAGACTCGGTGGGTCAATTCTTACCCAGAACCCACAGGGGAAAGTGGGTGGAATATTGCTCTCTGCAGGTGAGAGTGCCATTGCCTTAGTGCAAGTAGGCATAGCCCAAGTGTGGACACGCAGAGAATGTGATAATCATACAGTAGGTTTGCTTTTTTCCTTTGTTCAGGATGAGCATGGCTGTCAGGCTGGACAGAGGCAGGTTTCCCATAAAACAATCCTAATGCATCATATATGATCTTCTTGCTGGACCAGAGGCGTATTTCATTTCCAAAGGTATTAAAAGAAGCCTCAGATATGAGTTTTCAGTGAGTGCTTATGAAGCACAAAGCTTTTTGCCTACTTTGTCCATGCAGGTGCTCATTGGGAGTGCTGTTCTCTGAACATTTCTTTAACCCTCTTAGCCCCAGACATGGAAACTCAAATAGGTCTCCAGATTTCAGAGGAAATTTGTGTTGTTGTTTTCGTACACAGTGAGTTGCAAAGAAAACCCGTTGCAAGGCAGCAGGTTGCCAGATGTTAGTGAAACTCGGCAGACGCACTGCTCTCTTGTTCTGCTACCATTGCCTATGTTCAGATACGCATGGCGGGAAGGAAAACTGGTCATACATGGGTAAATTGTCACTGCAAAGAGGTCTAAAAAGGTGTGGTAAGTAAGCAGGGAGTAGACAGGAAGAAATAACAGTGTGAGGGTTTCACAAAGCAAGCCAAATGGTTGTAAGTGTGTTTACCTTTCGGAAGCAAGTGTTCTGGACCGGTCGCAAACATCTTGCTGGTCGTATAATGTCAATATTATCCAGGTGGACTCAAGCAGGAATTTCTCTTTCACACAAAAAATCCATCAAGTAGCAAGGCCTGTTCATCTCTTGTATTTCACAGTCACCACTTCAATAAGGTCCATGTCCATGTGCACTATATCCCCAACATCTACAACTCTTGTTAGGCATAATCAGTGGATCATAGCAGGGCTGTCTCACGCAGGTATGTGGCTGGTGTCTCGCAGGTGGAAATATTGTTTGAGTTTGAAAATTCTGGTTTTTGTCATCATGGTGCTGATTCATGGGTTGTTGAAGCATAGATCAGTTGACCAGTAACACCACATAATGAGGTTTCTGGTTGATTCACATCATGATGAGTACAGCAATGTCTGCTCCAATTTCCTCAGGTGTTGTCTCCTCCCACACCAGATCTTCATAGCCTCTTTCA
This sequence comes from Theodoxus fluviatilis, assembly GCA_034096865.1. Lineage (NCBI taxonomy): Eukaryota > Metazoa > Mollusca > Gastropoda > Cycloneritida > Neritidae > Theodoxus > Theodoxus fluviatilis. The sequence goes on from JAWQFJ010000513.1 coordinate 149,818, forward strand.
GCTGCTTTCGGCGCAGAGTATTGGTTGGTCTCAGCAGCAGCCAAATTAAAGATGAGTTGGGGCAACAACAAGACGAAGAAATCCAAAAGGGATACTTAAATTGCAAGGTTGTGTTGTAGTCCAACATTCATGTCGAATAGCTGAACATTGACGGGCTGGATGGTGGCAGTCCGCCATGATGTCTGAAGGTTGGCAAGCGGAATGTCATCCTCCGGATCCGACTCGTTTTCCTCCTCTCCTTGATCTTCTAAACCCTCAGATATGACTACATCCGACTCTTTGTTCATTTTTTCCTTCAATTTGTCCTTTTCAGACATAATTTGGTGTAATATATCTTTGTACCAAGCCTCGAATTCAGACTACTCTCCACTGAACGAAGCCATTTTGCAACTCGGTGTCGTGAGTGAGGCAAACAAGAGCAAATGACACTCCTGGCTGGTCGTTCCCAGGCTTTTGGAAGCCAGGAAAAGTAATACAATCTGCAGTGGTCATTCCTCTGTGAAGCTAATATAAATTTTCTCACAGCCGAATCCTTCTAGAAGTGGAAACAAATGTTAAAAGACAGCCACCCAAGGCTTGCCGACTTTTAACGATCTGGGCTCATGGCAGGTGTAACGAATTTTAACCTCTGGGGCCAAGAGGGTTAAATACCTTTCGAAGCTAAACACACCTCTGTCCCAAGAGGATCTCGTATGATGCACGAGGATTGCATCTGGGAAACCCACTGCGATCATTTCTTCAGTATTGCTTGGCAGATGGCCTGCATTGTTGCTTCTCCATTTCCACATTTGTGTGTTGCTATTTGGAAGTGGCCTGCAACTGAATTAGTGGATACTCTTCTGGGCCCGTATTCACAACGGCGATTTATCGGCGATTTATTTTAACTCCGATTTATCTCTAAACTCAGACGATTCCAACTGCCTGTTCCGCTCTCCCTTGGCTGGAAACCCGTATATATAGCAAAGCGCAACCTAGGATCCTCTGACGAGCGTACCTTATCTAACCGATCAAGATAACGCGGGGCTAGGGGATAAATCGAGTGTTAAAAAGATAAATCGCCGTTGTGAATACGGGCCCTGGGCCTGAATCCAGAACGGCAATTTATCTTTTTAACACTTGATTTATCCCCTAACCCCGGGTTATCTTCATCGGTTAGATAAGGTACGCTTGTCCTAGGTTGCGCTTTGCTATATATACTGGTTTCCAGCCAAGGAAGAGCGGAACAGACAGTTGGAATCGTCTGAGATTAGAGATAAATCGGGGTTAAAATAACTCGCCGTTCTGGATACGGGCCCAGATCAAGAGAAGGGGGCAACCAGTTTGAAGCAGTCTTGGAAGATGTCGGCATCCACTGATCACAGACTTGATGTAAATGGTTTCCTCTCTACATGCTTCATCCCTTGTTTTCAGGTGCAATGTTGTGATCAACTTCTTTGAGAACGCCTCTAAAGTCAGCATAGGAGACGACACATGTGAAGTATGCGGCTCCAACCATGTGGAAGTCCAGTTCAAGGTACTGTCCCTCCTCCTTGCATGCTCTTGTAGGGATGGTGGGGGTTCCTGTCAGGAATGTGCCAGCTACTTGCTATGGTAGTGTGGAGAAAGTTTTACCAATTTTCTGGCATTGCTTCCGTCTTCAAGCTACCCATCCACTGGAGCATACCACAAGAGGAACACTACCTACTGAAAGGAGCATACTACCTGCCGAGACCCAGACGTGGGTGCTAAATTGCCATGTAAAACTACCTTTACTTTTTTCACCCTTAACTTGACATTACTTTCTAAATGAAGAGTAGATGGTCTTCATTCCTTCCACAATCGGGTAAATCCAGGGCAAGGCTTTCTAATAATGTTATCTAGTTTGGTCCAGCTTCCCCACACTTACTTGCAATGGATCTGCCTGCTACCAAGTCCCTCATGTTGCCTGTTTCATTTCAGAACAAGTCACCACTGCCCAATGGGGCAGAGGAGCATACAGGCTGTGTGTTCTGTGACCAGACCTTCAAGAACTTGGTGGAGAAACATCATGCCACCATCCGCCGCCCAGGGAGGGGAAGGGGAGGGGGAGGGAGAAGAGGTGGAAGAGGGAGGGGACGTGGAAGGGGCAAAGGTCGTGGTAAGCCCAAGGACAAGATGGCACAGCTAGCAGCTTACTTTGTGTGATTCACAGCCAGGCTCAGCTTGGCATGCCCTGGACAGATTGGGTTTCCGTTCTAGTGGCAGGCCACATGGTACAGATGCCTGCCTACCTCATGACTCATTTCTCTGTCCAGTGCCACATTACCACTGCCAGAACTATGAGAAGGGATGCCAGTTTTATTGTTGATTAGTTTTTCAACTCCAAATGTATCCATGTACAGGTTTGTGGTAGAGCACGACTAGTTATGCCTGTGATACACAAAAGAAGCTTTGTATTGTTAGTTGGTGCATGATGTACTTTTCCATGTTTCACAGGGCCATTTATTGCAGTTCCGTTGCCCTTTTGCACCCTCATGACACCCATTTAGACTAGTGCAAATATTCAACCATTGTAACACTTGTACAACAGTGCATGATGGAGACTGTTTAATAGTGCAAGTATCATGAGCCAAGGGGCTGTATCGACTTCTTGACAAACACTTGCACTACTCAAGTGTGGGAAGAGTTGAGCTGTGTCCCAGCTTGGCACCTCTCCAGGGTATGTTGCAGTACCGTCTCCTTCCACTGCCAAGTTTTGGATATGTAGCATATGTAGTGAGCAATTACTGCTCCAAGAAGGCCAAATTTATTTGTACATGACTTGTGTATGCATGAAGCAGTGGAACACATTAGTTGATTTATAACCACTAATATATAAGTTCTTGACAGAAAACAAATAAATGGATAATTTTTTCCATCTCCATCTTTATTTCAGCATGGCTGATGTTCTTGGTTCTTGTTCACTCCTGCAAGAGACAAAAGGGGTCACATTACAACTTGACTAGTACATTTTCCAACAGTTGGACCAGCAATAACTGCATGCTTGATACACCGAGCATGCTAGGTTCCATACAAACAAGCCTTAGGCATGGCAGAATGGATGGAGTATATACGGAGTATATACAACCAATCAGTCTCCACGGGTCACTGATCACCAACTAATCCACCAGACGTGGCACAGCATAGAACAATAGTTGGAGAGTTGATGGCAGGAACTATCATCTCTATGGGCACCAGTTGTGAACCCTTTCACTTAGTACACTACCACACACTTGGTACTCATCATAGCCATGTCAGAAAGGTTAGTCTTTTCATTCAAGTCAACAACACGGACCAGAATGTCATCATTCAATGGCTGAGTACCAGTATTACACAATCTGCATCACAGTGCTTGCGGTAGAAAGTCTTCAAGAATAATAGGATCAGAAATCTACCAGAAATTTATACATGCAGCATCCCAAAACCATCCATCTCCTGCAGAACTACCCCTATTTCAGTCAATACACTGACCCAAGTTGCTGAACACCATCCCACAATCCACTGTCACCTCAAGGTGTGAATGCATGCATTTGATCAACACTGGATTTTGTTCCAGCAAGTTGTGAATCAAGCCCAAATAAGCTGGAGTTGCCATGGGAACGATATTACAATTGAGAGATTGCACAGTTCAAAAGTTAAGACTCTTCCCACCTCTGCGACCTCAACGGTGCCATTGTTGATCTTCTCGATCAAGGTGTGGGGAGGAGTCCTGTCAATGGTGCATCCCACCGACTGAGCAGTTCCTGCACACAGAAAGCATGCCTGTCAGTGTGTGCAGGCTTTGTCCAACAGTAGTTTCAGGCACCATTACCTTCCTCCCTTTCAGTACCTAAGTGTCCCCACATCCACTTCTAGTACCCTCTTGAAGCTCTCCTTAGGGAAAAGACTGACGCATCAATGTAACCAATGTCAATGGGAGAAGTCTTGCATGCCTCTGTAGATTCATTAACTAAGCCCTAAACTACCCCAAAACCTGTCTATCAACTTGTACCATAAGTTGTAGTAGTAGTTTGGTCAGGCAAAATGCAACAGATCTATGAAAGTAAGGAAATTCTGAGAAACAACTAAGACACTTGACTAGACACAGACTCCATGCTTGGCAATTTATCCTTTCGGTAAACATTTCTACAACAAAACTTTCAAGTTTTCATATGAGCAATTCTAAAAAGGTGGCAAGAAAAGTGTGACATTAGACCTAATTAGTAAATATCATCAGATTTGACTGAAATCAGCATATAATGTTAGAACAAACCGTTTTTTATCATAAATTATGAATAAAAAGATAGTTTGCTATTTTGTGTGTGTGTATGTGAGCGTTAAAGTGGAAAAAGGTGAATGTTGACTAGTCATTCATGTAATAAAAAAACCACAAATATCTGTTATTACCAAAAATGTCACACTAACTATTCTTACTATATTAGATGTCATTCCTAATGCAATAACATCCTGTAAAACAATTATATTAAAAAAATAATTGAATTTGGTAATTATAAAGCATTTGTAATGTCATTGGTGACTAGTCAACATATCCGTTTGTACACTTTCTCAGTAATTACAAAAAACAAGCAATACAGACACCAACTACTGTTTGTGTACTAAAAATGACAACATTTATTCACTGTAGCAAAGGTACAGCTTAAAATTGCTGTTTTGCAGCAATTTAATTCAAGAAATCAATTTTGTGTCATCAGTGACAAGTCAACACAGGAAACCGATGTTTGCTTCGGCGGCCGACGTTCAGGTCGGAAGCAGTCGAAGTACGGTTCGGCCGTTTCCGACCACCACTTCCGCCAGTCGAAGTACGGTTCGGCCGTTTCCGCCAGCCACTTCCGCCGTGACACGCTGTGATCACGCACACAAGCGGCCAATCAGAGCCTAGCTGACAGACAGGCCGTTATTTCGAAGCTTTCCATTGGTTTGCAATGGCCTCTGATTTTTATCTCGTGTGCCTTCGGTAATTATTCTTCGGTACCGGAAACAGTTGCAACGTAAAGCCGGGAAATGAAGCTTCGATGCGATACCAAACATGTGGCGTTCTTTGGAAGGAAGATGCTGAAACTAAGCTTTCAAATCTGTGCATTTTGGCTTCCTGGTTAGTACTTTGTTGCCTCGGCAATCGTCCACAATTTATGATGACACAAATACAAAAACTCTTACCTCTTCGTTTGCGCTCCATTTTACCTCGTGTTGCTCGATCAGCACTTCTGGCATATGTGTTAGAACGAAATTATGGATCGGGAACAGAAAAGTTTCGAAGAAAATTCATCTTTTTTCGCTTTTGTTGATTCGGCACATTATGACGGAAATTTGATGCTAAACTTTCACATCCTACAACTCCTTAAAAAATGCATTGATTAATTTTCTGAGAATTATGACGATATTATCGATAACTTTACACCAATCCTGGATCCAAAATCCAATAAACCACGCCGAAAATAGTTGATCTTATCGTACACTGAAAAATTCGTCTGCAATGACACGACGCCATGACGAGGCAAACGCGGATTTTGAAGCCAAATAAAATCAGAATAGGTTGGTAACATTCAGTTCTAGTTGCTGGCAGTTGAGCATTAACTATTTTCTTGTCTAAAAACCACCAGATGTTAGAAAACAAATGTGGGGTTCAAGAGAAAACGGAATCCTTTTCCTCTTGGTAAAAAATGTCACGTTTGGTAATGGCGGTTTTTCACGTTTCTCTTTAAATACATGCGGACCATTCACACACAAAAGCAACAATCGGAACAGATTTATTATATGTATATCTTTAATCTTTTCTCTACAATATGATATAAACGTAACATCATAAAAAATTTGTAGTTTTTGTGTTATTTACACTCTACTGGACAACCATGCGCCATTGCCACCTTTTTAGAATTTCTCATATACTACGCCTTTACCAAAGTTTAGGAGAGTCCAATTAAATCATTCGCGGCGCGTAGGCTCATATGAGCTACCACATTAGCATAATTTTGCCCCCTTACAAGGAAAATATGGTTTAGGGAATTAGTCTAGTCTTAGATTAGTCTCTGTACTATAGTTTGCCAGCTTTAGATCCACACACAGATCTTTCCCGGCCAGATCATAACCTTTATTAGCGATGCACTAGGAGGCACGAAGTAAAAAGTAATAATGCCGGCGGCGCTTGAATCGCAGCACGAGGTGGGTGAGCGAGTGGAAATTGCTATAGAGGAGGGTTCTGATGCTGAAGAGGATGCTTTGTATGAGATGGGAACTGATGTAGATGGTCCCTTTCATGATGATGATGATAGTAGTGATTTTCCTCTCGCTAATGATGAGGTATCAAAGAGCGAGGATGACAGCTAAGCCGTCATGCTTGCTGAAACTAGGTCGACCTCACTAACATCGGTAGTTGTTTGTAGGCTCATATTGATTGTAACTCATGACTAATAAACACAAAATTTCTCCAGTGTGTTTTTGTGCCATTTTTTGAAGTTCCCTTTTTTTTAATAGAGCTCTAGACCAAGAAACAAGCAGAGGGCACCCTGATAAAGAGAGCTGGGTGAAAGACCTTTTTTTTCAAAATAGTGGCGGCAAGTGTAGTGTTTTCTTAGCTTGATAAAGTGCAGCATTTGGCTAGTTTTGGCAAAGAAAGACCTTTCTAGCCACATAGAGTTTAGCTTTGTAGCTACAGTATTTATTTTCCTACGATTTTTCAAACTTGGTCCATTTTCCTGCAATTGCAGGGGACAGACACAGTATTAATTATGCGCCTTGAATGAGTTAATGCTTTGAACCATGCTTCCCTCGATTTTCAATATATGACATTTAGACCTAATTTTCATGAGATTGATGGGCAACTTTTTTTCTTTTTTGGGGGGGCCTAGAAATGGACACATTTGTTAAATTCATCTGCACAAGTGGCACCATTGAAAAACTGGCCTAGATGTGGATACATGTTTTCACTAATGTATCTGCACAAGGTGCACCATAAAGGATTTGTGAAGCCTTTCAATTCATTGCATACTGGAAGTACTCCTCGCAGCCATGTCAGAAAGGTGAATCTTTTCATTCAAGTCAACAACACGGACCAGAATGTCATCATTCAATGGCTAGAGCACCAGTGATGCATGCTGCCTAATCATCTCAAGATAACCACAGTGTCATGAAAGCCTTATGGGGCATCTTTTGCCCTTTGCAATAGAGGTCAAAGAATATCAAGACTCACCGATTCCTGCTCTCAAGCCAACTAATCAAGATTTAATGCAAGTATGGCTCCTGTCTCAAGCTCTTCAAACATTTGCTTCATTGGACAACTTGTTTTTGAGACAAGTGCCACTGTGCAACTTCCTGACAGAGGTGTCCACAGCAATTGACTGCAGGTCTGGTGACAAGACACCAACTCAATAAAACACTGTAAAGGGGCAATAGAAACAAAGGGCAAGATCATAGTCGAACACTTGGCCTTACCCAGGATCTCCTTGACTGTGCCAGTAAAGGTCTTGGAAATGCTCCTGGGACGCATCTGGCGGGCAATCTTGAAGATGTCATCCATGGCGAGATTGCCGTTGTGCTTCACTGAAAAGAGAAAAGGAATTTGACTACAAGTAATTTTTTTCTCCATCCTAAAGGACATCAGCAAATGGCAGGAGGAATATAAGTGTATGGGAGCAGTGACTTTTGCCTTATGGTGCTTGACATCTTCCAGGTTGCCTCCACTGTATCCACTACAACAAGAGATTAAGGCTCATTGCAGAATTCCATTGTTTAGATCATTAAGAAAGCAACATTGATAGCTTTGTAATCCCAGTCATCTTTGGACTCAAACTTTGAGTAATCTCAATTCATGAAGTTCTTCTTCCATGGTAAGCCAAATCTTTTCCTGCCGCTTGAGGCAAGTGAACTTTACCATCTGGAAAGATAAAAACTAATAGTGGCTTGCGAGAGTGAAAAGAGTTTAATAAAAAATCTTGTCGTTGTAGTGATCTGACAACACACCATCCACAGTGGGTAGTCTGCTCTGATGTGCTGGAGAGACTTTCCTTACTGATAAGAGCATGCTGCCATGTTACTGGCTTGAGTAATTTATTTTTGCTTCCCAACATTTCATTGACTGTTCACTGCCAGCTGTTAGAATATGTTAAGATCTTTCAAGAAGCAGCCCTCTTCAAATTTGGCTTCTGTTACACACAAGAAGGGCAAAGCCCACACGACTCACATGCTGAGAGGATGTGAAAAATGGCTGTTTTTCAGACAACATTTACGGCCCCTGCGACCTTGACCTTGCAGCAAGGTCAAGTCACTATGTATGTTTTTTGACGCCTTGTCATCATACACCATCATGCAATTTGGGTGTTGCTAAACTTAATAGTCTCCGAGAAAAATCCAACGTTTAAGTTTTTTTCGGACGCCCGGACGGACAAAACCGGTGAGTACATAGACTCACTTTTGCTTCGCATGCGAGTCAAAAAGCTGAAAGAACCTAAAGGTTAAACATACAAGCGATCAGGTTGAACATTAATAACATTTTTTTGTGTGGCTGAAAATGCTTTTAGCTACTTGAATAGTGGATTTCAAAAGGCAGGACCCCCCCCCCCCCCCCCCCCCAAGTTGGGTAGGGGAAAAAGGTCAGTCGGGTTACTGCTACCACAACTTTTCTTGTCTTTGCTCCACGATGCTCAGCCCCACCCATCCTCTCAGAGCACAAGCAGGACTCACCATGCTTGACCTTCTTGCGGTCACGGGGTGGCTCCTTGAGGGCTTTGATGATCAGAGCCGCAGCACTGGGCACCACTGACACCTTGGCCTGGCGGTTCTGGATGGTAAGCTTGACCGTGATCTTGAGTCCCTTCCAATCCGCTGTGCCCTTGGAGATGTCATCACCCACCTTCTTGGGGGACTGCAGACAACCACAACACGTGCTTCCTAAACATCTCATGGTGTGAGGGATTGCCGACATTCAAGGTGCCTGTACAATTTAACACTAATCTCCGAAGCATCCTGCATGCTCTCACAGCTAATATCCTCAAGTCTTTTCTTTTTGTCAGTATGTATTCCATCCTCAATGCACTTGTCCAAGTCGTGGCAAACTCCATGACTTTTTTTAACAGCAGCCTTCCACCTCTCTAGTCAGCTTCCATTGCTGCAGCTGATTATCGGGCAGTCAAATGCCTTTGCGACATATCCAAAAGAACAATGATACCAAAATCAAGCATTTATCTAGCAGTGATCATGTACTTATTCTTGCGACTATTAGAAAATGGCTTTGTTCACATGTAGTTTTGCAACAGTCAATAACAATAATAAATTACAATCAAATGGTACTCCTATAAAACATAACGTAACACAGTTAGTCGTTCAAGAGACCTAGCACTAGATAGTACTTGATAACCCACAGCAGAGGGGCTTCACATGTTTGTAGGTTTAAAATGGCTGCTTTTGGAGGAAATGGAAGGAAGTAAACATTACGGAAGTTGTCTTGGTTGGTGCTCGGTCATGTAAAGTCATTCAAGAGTAACAATTTGGGCTCGACGGCTAGGTCTCTTGAACAATTTACTGGAACTATCAAGCGGTCTATTAGGCTAGCACCAGACAGAATTAGCACCTACCAGACCAAGGGGACCGATTTTGGGAGCAAGAGAGGCGGTAGCTGGAACCTCTCCTCCAACAGCCCTCACCATCACTACAAATGCAAGCAATGCACATTTAATGCCACATCTCTGACCTGATGCAAACACTCCAGTGCACCAATGAGCCTTGATAAACATCGATTAAGCATTAGGCATATAATTCGACTGATTCTATCTAAATGTAGCAAAGGATAGTATTATTTAGCCTGCGTGATAGATTACTGGAATCTAAGAGTAAGAGAAGGATCACTTTCAACTGACTTTATATCGTGCGGGCAGTTAACTTACCTTGTTGTGAAGTCCGGCAAAAATCGTGCGAACTATTCATTGCGAAATAAGTAAACTGTAAAGACATTGATTAAGTGATTAACAAAAACAGTGTCAACACAAGATGGTTGAGTAAGTTTGACAGAAAGAGAGAGAGATGCCTAAAGGATGACCAGATAAAGCAAAGCCATTTCGATGATTTCCACAATCCGCCCGAAGGTAAACAGGCCAGTATCTAAATAAAATACAACACGTGCGTGCGAATGTGCGTGCGTGTGTATGTGTGAGTGTGTGTGCGTGTGTGCGAGTGAAGAAGCCCAGTGGGTCTCTTTCCGATTGATCGTGTGGGAATGGGATGTATAAGCAATAAGCATTCTTAATCGTAAATGAAGCTTTTTGCGTATTCCTTTACCAGGTTACACGACTAAAGCACAAAAATTGTTTTAAAATCCAGACCTTGATTCAGTGCCTGGCGGCATCACGTGGGGCAGAAAACGACGCCACGACACCGCTCAGACGGAGAACTGAAAAATACATAGTTAGGGGGGTCTACCTTCGGCAATAGCATTAGGGTCGAATTTTGGAGGCATTATGGAGAGTAAAGATGATCTTCAAGCACTGGGAAACGACGGTAGGTGATGGATGAGTCCCGATGGGAAACGACCATAGAAGTTGCACCCGACCGCCGCAAAAGTAATAGGGGAAAGAGGGCTGTATCCGGCAGGGGAGGCAATCGTTGGTTTTCTTAGGGAAGCGTGCAGCGATATATACTACGGCCTGTAGAGATATAGTGGTTTAGTGAGGACCTGCTGCGTGTATGATATACCACTGTAAGCACAACAATATTACAAAAACTCATAACTATAGGGTTTTTAACTAATGGACCCCCAGTGATAGGCAAAAGAAGTGTTGAGTCTGAAAATAGTTTAATGAACACTTAGAGAGAGAGAGAGAGAGAGAGAGAGAGAGAGAGAGAGAGAGAGAGAGAGAGAGAGAGAGAGATCAAAGACCCTCTACAATAAGATGGTTCATCCGGTCACTTCCGGCGAAATTAGGATCACGCGCGCCACCAAGCGGTAGCGGTGATTAGCCGGTAAAAAATCTGAATGGACCGAGACTGACGGGTTCTAATGACAATGACGTAATAATAAAAAGTGACGTAAGACAGCTGTTTTTGAATGGTTTTGAAATATATGGGTGCATCTGTCTGTAGCTTTGGGGCAAATTTTTCATGTCAAGATGATGTGTTTTGTAAAAGCTGTCCTCCAAATAAGTTACACAATGGTGCTCTCAGGACCAAATGCTGTATAGCTGAAGCAGAAATATGTTTCAAAAAAGCATTCTTGTTCTATTTGAATGGTTTTTGTAGGGGGAATTTCTTGATGGATTGTCTTCCTTGACTCGAGCGTCACCGTTTCCGCTTGGGGCGTCTCGGTCTCCGTCATCATGTTTTATATAGGCCGAGTGCCGGATGAACCATCTTATTGTAGAGGGGCTTTGGAGAGATCTAGAATGCCTATACGTCATATCATTCTAAAGTTTTTTTACGTCACGTATTACATCATTTTTGTGTTTCTACATCGTTCATCTTATCTATGTGATGAGGTGCACCTATCTATCTGAAGTTCATCTGTGCATCTATATACTGTGTTCGTGTCGTGGGGTGCACCTACCACAAAGTATATAACAGCATGCAATATTTAGGCCTATGTTTACAAAGTTGTTTCCCTTGTCAGGTTTTGACTGACGTAGTTCCTGTCGGGACTATGACGTCAGAATAAAGGAGTGGACGGTTGAACGTTTTCGGAAAATCTTTTCCCATCCATCCATTCCATCATATTTAACAGAAGATCATTGCAGCCAAGGAGACCATTTCACCACCCGGGTCCAGAGGTTCAGAGCTTGTACCAACACCCAGTGAAGATCGAGTGGAATGTGACTCAACTTCGCCCTGCGTCTTATTTCACTCCAACCTTTCCACCGACCATCACATCTATTTTCACTGAAGAAGGGCGTGTGCGCCCGAAAGTCTTTGATTTAGGTGTTAGTCGTGTGTTTTTTCTTATTTATTAAAATATTTTAATGTGTCATTTTCCGATTTGTCTAAGAGCGTTTGACCACCTCCAAATATGCAATGCATGATTTTCCCGATGTTCATGAAAATGTTGCACTATATAGTCTCTTTTCGCAATGTCCTCATACTATGGGGGTTCCCCTAGGTCATTCTAGTAAACTAGAGATTTCGCCTACCGGCAAAAGTATCTCTAGCACAGTTCACATCACGTGATGGAAGGTTTTTGGCCAATTTATGCAAGCGGAGGTCACACGAGAGGCTTGTGGGATAGCCGATGTGCTCCCTGACATACGCCGTTAAAGTAGTTCTAAGACTATTTCGCACAAAACTCTTAACTTACTCTTGTTGAGACAACAAACAAGCGTTTATTCGATACAATAAAATGTTTGTGTTGAAATTGAACCAAGTTTTTACATCTGAATGATTTCTGTAAAAAGTGGAGAGAAAAATAGTATCAGAACGAACTTTTTGGGGCGCAAGGCTGTAATGCCAAGGGTCAAGCCTATTACGCATTCATTGCGAACTGTGCCAGAGTCAATACTACTGACTCGGGTTTACAGAATGCCCCTAGGTTGCGCTGGGAAGTCCATCGAAGTTCCCAAACTTCGGTAGTCGTTTTCAAAAAAACTTTATTCACGTACTATCGTTGACACACGTACAGCGGTGACAATCTGCCTTAACAACTTCACTCAAGGGCACGAATTAACACTCCCACTCCTAGCTAGAGGACTCGATCGCACTCGCTTATTTTCTGACCTTAACTCTGCGCGCTCTCGCTCGTGTCGACCTGCTTATATACCCTCGATCCTTACACAGGCTCCAGAGCCTTGAGAAATGAATTGAACATGATATACCCCCACACTCCGGAAGCTTTCGCGACTTACGTCATGTGTGACAGCCAACACAAATAATTTAGCTTCTCCGTCCACGTAACCAAGCAACCGCATAAGCAGAGAGGCTGGTTAACAGCTGCATAGCGCTATGATGTTCTCGTGAGTTGTAGAACCTTCACAACGAAACCAAATAGCTAGGCTAACTCCAAGGTAACTAACTATATTAGAGCTGAGGTTCATAAAGAAAAATATGCTTTTTTCATGAACTAAATTCTATATTTTCCTCAGTTCCTCGATCTTGCATACGGCAGAGAGTCCTGAATCTGCCCAGTCAAAGATTATAGGTACCTATAATCTTTGGCCCAGTCTAATATCCCTTCTAGGACCACACAGCCAGCTTCGCCAGAAAGCTAATTCTACATGTTGTTGCAGTTTAGGGGGGGGGGGGGGGGGGGGGGGGTGTTGAGATTTGATTTAATGAAAACGATGCGCCGCACCATAATGCCCCGATATGAGATCAAAAAAGGAAACGAAAAAATATATAACATCGCAACTAAGGAAAGAGAATATGGAATTGATCGACCACCTATGAGCTCCGTCGAGATCGAGACACACTCGGGAAGACAGAGTGATCTTTTCCTACTTCTAGGAAAACAACGGCGCGTCGCTTACAAAATCAGTAAAAGACACGACTGTTTTTGGAGCAGAAAGTTTTTTTTTTTTACAATGGTGACCTCCTGCTGTGTGAAGAACTGCCACAATCAGCATGACAGAGAGAATGATCGACGTTGTTGTTGTATTTTGTTGTACCGCGTGTTGCAACGCGATAAGGCAAGGAAATGCTGGATCTCACAACTCAAAGACGCCGTGAGTGGATCGCTCAACTGAACCTGAAGTCACTCACTTTTGACACTAAGGCAGATCGATATGTTTGTTCGGATCACTTTGTACATGG
>JAWQFJ010000514.1:0-2500 GCA_034096865.1 Theodoxus fluviatilis
TGGAGAAGGTAAGGAGGCTGGAGTGAGATGCAGAGGGTAAGGAGGGAGACAGACATTCAGTGTAAACAGCTGGAGTGAGATGCAGAAGGCAAGGAGGCTGGAGTGAGATGCAAAAGGTAAGGAGGGAGACAGACATCCAGTGTAAACAGCTGCAGTGAGATGCAGAAGGTAAGGAGGCTGGAGTGAGATGCAGAAGGTAAGGAGGCTGGAGTGAGATGCAGAAGGTAAGGAGGCTGCAGTGAGATGCAGAGGGTAAGGATGCTGGAGTAAGATGCAGAAGGTAAGGAGGCTGAAGTGAGATGCAGAAGGTAAGGAGGGAGACAGACATTCAGTGTGGACAGCTGGAGTGAGATGCAGAAGGTAAGGAGGCTGGAGTGAGATGTAGAAGGTAAGGAGGCTGGAGTGAGATGCAGAAGGTAAGGAGGCTGGAGTGAGATGCAGAAGGTAAGGAGGCTGGAGTGAGATGCAGAAGGTAAGGAGGCTGGAGTGAGATGCAGAAGGTAAGGAGGCTGGAGTGAGATGCAGAAGGTAAGGAGGGAGACAGACATTCAGTGTAAACAGCTGGAGTGAGATGCAGAAGGTAAGGAGGCTGGAGTGAGATGCAGAAGGTAAGGAGGCTGGAGTGAGATGCAGAAGGTAAGGAGGCTGGAGTGAGATGCAGAAGGTAAGGAGGCTGGAGTGAGATGCAGAAGGTAAGGAGGGAGACAGACATTCAGTGTAAACAGCTGGAGTGAGATGCAGAAGGTAAGGAGGCTGGAGTGAGATGCAGAAGGTAAGGAGGCTGGAGTGAGATGCAGAAGGTAAGGAGGGAGACAGCCATGCCGTGTAAACAGCTGGAGTGAGATGAAGAAGGCAAGGAGGCTGAAGTGAGATGCGGAAGGTAAGGAAGATGGAGTGAGATGCAGAAGGTAAGGAGGCTGGAGTGAAATGTAGAAGGTAAGGAAGATGGAGTTAGATGCAGAAGGTAAGGAGGCTGCAGTAAAATGCAGAAGGTAAGGAGGCTGGAGTGAGATGCAGAAGGTAAGGAGGGAGACAGCCATGCCGTGTAAACAGCTGGAGTGAGATGAAGAAGGCAAGGAGGCTGGAGTGAAATGCAGAAAGCAAGGAGGCTGCAGTGAAATGCAGAAGGTAAGGAGGCTGGAGTGAGATGCAGAAGGTAAGGAGGGAGACAGCCATGCCGTGTAAACAGCTGGAGTGAGATGAAGAAGGTAAGGAGGCTGGAGTGAAATGCAGAAGGCAAGGAGGCTGCAGTGAAATGCAGAAGGTAAGGAGGCTGGAGTGAGATGCAGAAGGTAAGGAGGCTGGAGTGAGATGCAGAACGTAAGGAGGCTGGAGTGAGATGCAGAAGGTAAGGAGGCTGGAGTGAGATGTAGAAGGTAAGGAAGATGGAGTGAGATGCAGAAGGTAAGGAGGCTGGAGTGAAATGCAGAAGGCAAGGAGGCTGCAGTGAAATGCAGAAGGTAAGGAGGCTGGAGTGAGATGCAGAAGGTAAGGAGGGAGACAGCCATGCCGTGTAAACAGCTGGAGTGAGATGAAGAAGGCAAGGAGGCTGGAGTGAGATGCGGAAGGTAAGGAAGATGGAGTGAGATGCAGAATGTAAGGAGGCTGGAGTGAAATGCAGAAGGTAAGGAGGCTGCAGTGAAATGCAGAAGGTAAGGAGGGAGACAGACATTCAGGATAGACAGCTGGAGTGAGATGCAGAAGGTAAGAAGGCTGCAGTGAGATGCAGAAGGTAAGGAGGGAGACAGACATCCAGTGTAAACAGCTGCAGTGAGATGCAGAGGGTAAGGAGGGAGACAGACATCCAGTGTAAACAGCTGCAGTGAGATGAAGAAGGCAAGGAGGCTGGAGTGAGATGCAGACGGCAAGGAAGCTGGAGTGAGATGCAGAAGGTAAGGAGGCTGGAGTGAGATGCAGAATGTAAGGAGGCTGGAGTGAGATGCATAAGATAAGGAGGCTGGAGTGAAATGTAGAAGGTAAGGAGGCTGGAGTGAGATGCAGAAGGTAAGGAGGCTGGAGTGAGATGCAGAAGGTAAGGAGGTTGGAGTGAGATGTAGAATGTAAGGAGGCTGGAGTGAAATGTAGAAGGTAAGGAGGCTGGAGTGAGACGCAGAAGGTAAGGAGGCTGGAGTGAGATGCAGAAGGTAAGGAGGGAGACAGCCATGCCGTGTAAACAGCTGGAGTGAGATGTAGAAGGCAAGGAGGCTGGAGTGAGATGGGGAGGCTGGAGTGAGATGAGGAGGCTGGAGTGAGATGGGGAGGCTGGAGTGAGATGGGGGAGGCTGGAGTGAGATGGAGAGGTGAAGGAGGCTGGAGTGAGATGAGGGAGGCTGGAGTGAGATGGGGAGGCTGGAGTGAGATGGGGAGGCTGGAGTGAGATGGGAGGCTGGAGTGAGATGGGGAGGCTGGTGTGAGATGGAGGAGTGAGATGGGGAGGCTGGAGTGAGATGGGAGGCTGGAGTGAGATGGGGAGGCTGGAGTGAGATGGGGAGGCTGGAGT
>JAWQFJ010000514.1:7500-16866 GCA_034096865.1 Theodoxus fluviatilis
ATCTTGAATTGACCATGTAAATAGTCAGCCATTTGAAGCCTATGGGTATCTTGAATTGACCATGTAAATAGTCAGCCATTTGAAGCCTATGGGTATCTTGAATTGACCATGTAAATAGTCAGCCATTTGAAGCCTATGGGTATCTTGAATTGACATGTAAATAGTCAGCCATTTGAAGCCTATGGGTATCTTGAATTGACCATGTAAATAGTCAGCCATTTGAAGCCTATGGGTATCTTGAATTGACCATGTAAATAGTCAGCCATTTGAAGCCTATGGGTATCTTGAATTGACCATGTAAATAGTCAGCCATTTGAAGCCTATGGGTATCTTGAATTGACCATGTAAATAGTCAGCCATTTGAAGCCTATGGGTATCTTGAATTGATCATGTAAATAGTCAGCCATTTGAAGCCTATGGGTATCTTGAATTGACCATGTAAATAGTCAGCCATTTGAAGCCTATGGGTATCTTGAATTGATCATGTAAATAGTCAGCCATTTGAAGCCTATGGGTATCTTGAATCGACCATGTAAATATTCAGTCTGTCGATTCCTGTGGATGACTTTGATCGATCATGACGTAATGAGACCGTCTATCAAGGCCTTTCGATAAATTATATTGTTCATGTAATCACCTACCATTTTTGCATTGTGACAACAGGAGGATGGAGATGGGGTATGTGCTGTGTGTTTTGACTCTCATGCACGCTATGGTGCTGGCTCCATTTTGACTTCTGTTCCTTTTTCGCCTCTGTACCCATCCTTTTCTGCGTGCACTCTCTTCCGCTGTTTGTTGCATGTTTGTGTCTCTATCCATATGTATCAGGGGAAAAGAGGTGAAGGAAAAAAAAGAAGAAAAGAACCAGCATCGATGATACGATGTGTTCAAGATTGATTGAATTTTTATTTTCTGTACATCCGTGTACCAACGTGGAGTTCACTGAACGACATCCGGGGATAAATGTTCTTGAACATTCATTCCTCTTGATCTATTCACATGTATTTGTTTTTAGGCTAGGGTTTTTTAATCTTCGAATTTTGTGGTTCACATGATCTGAGTCATTGTGTGTTTCTATAGTTCATTTGTAACAAGGCACGTTCGCCACAACTACAACTATTTTTAACCCTTACCCTGCTAGTCATGACATAAACTGCTAGGGGGGGTGGGGGGGGGGGGGTGGGGGGGAATCGTGAAGGTTCAATTTTGAGTACATCTGGTAAAGATTTTACTATATCGTGTTGGGGAGTTAGAATGACATGCCCAAAGGAAAAGGGTATGTGTCTCAATCTTGAAATGTAGCTTTCTTGTAGTTTCGCTGACAGACCAAATAGTCCCAGTTACGATATGATGCCGGGGTAAGGGTTAATTAGGCACCGATCCCCCACCAGCCTGTCTTCCCCTTCGTGTGTCTCTCTTCCCCTTCGTGTGTCTCTCTTCCTCCCAGCCGAGTAGCCATTCCTGTAGAATGAAACGAGTAAGACTGTTCTCTCCAACTTGCACCACTAACATCGCAAGAAAGAGCTGCTGGAGCTGCTGGTGTATGTATGGGTGCACATAGGAAGCTTGGTAGCGATGTGAAGTCTCTGAAGAAGCTTGGTATCGATGTGAAGCCTTCTCTGAAGAAGCTTGGTAGCGATGTGAAGTCTTCTCTGAAGAAGCTTGGTATCGATGTGAAGCCTTCTCTGAAGAAGCTTGGTAGTGATGTGAAGTCTTCTCTGAAGAAGCTTGGTAGCGATGTGAAGTCCTCTCTGAAGAAGCTTGGTAGCGATGTGAAGTCCTCTCTGAAGAAGCTTGGTATCGATGTGAAGTCTCTGAAGAAGCTTGGTATCGATGTGAAGTCTTCTCTGAAGAAGCTTGGTATCGATGTGAAGTCTCTGAAGAAGCTTGGTATCGATGTGAAGTCTCTGAAGAAGCTTGGTAGTGATGTGAAGTCCTCTCTGAAGAAGCTTGGTATCAATGTGAAGTCTCTGAAGAAGCTTGGTATCGATGTGAAGTCCTCTCTGAAGAAGCTTGGTATCGATGTGAAGTCTTCTCTGAAGAAGCTTGGTATCAATGTGAAGTCTTCTCTGAAGAAGCTTGGTATCGATGTGAAGTCTTCTCTGAAGAAGCTTGGTAGCGATGTGAAGTCCTCTCTGAAGAAGCTTGGTATCGATGTGAAGTCTTCTCTGAAGAAGCTTGGTATCAATGTGAAGTCTTCTGTGAAGAAGCTTGGTAGCGAGGTGAACGTCCTCTCTGAAGAAGCATTGGTATCACGATGCGAAAGTCTTCTCTGCAAGAAGCTTGTGTAGCGATGTGAAGTCTTCTCTGAAGAAGCTTGGTATCGATGTGAAGTCTTCTCTGAAGAAGCTTGGTATCAATGTGAAGTCTTCTCTGAAGAAGCTTGGTAGCGATGTGAAGTCTTCTCTGAAGAAGCTTGGTATCGATGTGAAGTCTTCTCTGAAGAAGCTTGGTAGCGATGTGAAGTCTTCTCTGAAGAAGCTTGGTAGCGATGTGAAGTCTTCTCTGAAGAAGCTTGGTATCGATGTGAAGTCTCTGAAGAAGCTTGGTATCGATGTGAAGCCTTCTCTGAAGAAGCTTGATAGTGATGTGAAGCCTTCTCTGAAGAAGCTTGGTACCATAGGAAAGTCGTAGCAAGTACGACGGTTCATTAAAAAAAAAAACAACAACTGTGAAATAGGCATAGGATGGAGTGTCTCTAAGTTGAATTTTGCAAATTGGCTGCAACTCAACGGGTAAGTTCAATGCAAATTGATAAAGGTTTCTCTTGATTAAATGTGACACTAAAATAACTATCGACATTGAATTAACTATTCGACTTAAAGTCAGTTTAGAAAAGATGAACTGCACTTTTGCTCTCTTTTTTTTCTCTCCAGACTAGTTTACGTTTTTCTCAAAAGTGAATCAGACTGAATATTTAAAGGTTCGTGGTATTTACTCTTGTGAAAAAAAAACTTACAGATCTTGAAATCGAGGAATATCGATTTGGCACACAAGTAGCAGAGACAGTGGAAAGGACGTAAAGTCTGAACAATGCGTGCCCATATACATGTATATATCCAGCAGCTCTTCCTTGTACCTCTCTCTCTCTCTCTCTCTCTTTCTCTCTCTCTTTCTCTTTCTCTCTCTCTCTCTCTCTCTCTCTCTCTCTCTTTCTCTCTCTCTCTCTCTTTCTCTCTCTCTCTCTCTCTCACTCAGCATGGGGACTTTGTATTGCATTGCCTGTAGTGTGAGACCCAATGCCATGCTGTGTGTGGATGCCATCAATCCAGAGGTGCGTTGCTCACGCTAGGAACCTTGCAAGATCTTGCGAGGAGTGGGCCGGTGTCAACACGATGAAAGCAGATACAAAGGCGGTCCAATGTTTGACACGTGTTGACATCGGCCTATTTGCCAACTAGGTAGGAAAAGCGACGCACCCCTGTCCTCAGAACTCGTGTTTTGCAGTGATTTTTAGTGCTTATTCTATAGTCGCTTCATCTCTAGAGTTTGTCTTGCCTAGCAGATTTTTTTTTTCCCCTCTTTTTTCCCCATCTGCAATGCTCCCCCCCCCCCTTTTTTTCACCTTTGCTTTGTGGTTTGTTATGTCATATAATGTATGTAGATTCTTTGGTTTTGATAATTTGAAGGATGTGCTTAACTTGCCTGATGTACAATTTTAAAGTTTGTATATGATTTGAGTTGATTTTAGTTTGATAATTAGAAGAATAATCTTCGGTTGAGTTGTAGATTTCATCTGATCAGCATAAGTTTGCAAGATTTAAAAAAAAGTTACTTTGCCTAGTTTAGTCAGTTCCATACCATTGAAACGAGTTGCATGGTTGTAATAACACATCATAAATCACACCTTCATATTCAGGTAAACAAGGTTGATTAGAAATCATCTACATCCAAGCGACGACTTGTGGTCATTGTTTGTTTCTGATTGTAATTCATTGAAATATATTTGAGGTCATTTTTGGTTCTCTCAGTGCTAAACAGTTTTTTTAATTCATTATGGGCATTTTGATTTGTGAATGTCTGACATACTATTTTTATTCCAGATTACACTTTCGCCTATGTAATGAATTCCTCTATAAAAGATTTGTCATTCTAAGTTGCTGTCCTGAATTTGCTTGAAATTGCAGCCATTTTGGTGTGCATGCAGTGTGGGGTAATTTGTTATTGGTGCGGTTTCTAAGTGTCTTTCTTCACAAAGCTGACGTAAAATACATTCCCCTCCATTAGGGTCAATTATCATTGTTAACAGAAGGGAGATAACCATCACCAGTCATAAAGGAAGGTCAAGGGAATCCCAAAATGTGTCGTCTGCTACTTCGTTACAGGCATGGGTATAAATGCCCACGTTTACTACACATATCAAACCATTTCATTAAATCCTCTCTGCCACGATGATGAGTGCACTAAAATATTCACTTCTTCGAAATTTGAAAGCAATCGGCATTTCTGCCACTACCATGGCTGTAAACTCCGTGGCTTGAAGCATGTTTACCGTGCAAGTCCGTGGAGTGACATCCATTTAATTCGATGTTAAGTATGAGCCAATCAAATGCGACTACAGGCGCTGTGGTATTGTTGCTAGGCACAGCAAGTGCCGCACTCTGGTGTAAAGCAGTTAGAGCGCCTTCTTAATTGCTCCAGCTGCTGCGCGACCCCGACAGGAGGTTGACCTCTGCCACTGGGTGAGAGGTCACCATTAATCAACCCTAATGCCTTTATTAAGTCTTCTTTCGATCAAGAAGGATAAAATTGAATGTGAAATCATTTGGGGGATTCATGTATTGAAAGAAAGCCTCCAAAACACGCTACTTTTAATAATAATGCGCTCTTTAAGTCAATAAAAATAACCGACCAATAAAAAATATCAGCATGCTACATCGTAGCAGAGATGAAGCAGAGTGCAATGGAATGCAGGGATAGCCTCAAAGGCTGATAGGCCATAACATTCAATCAATCGGTGAATCAATCAGTCAGTCAGTCAGTCAGTCAATCACAGCTTTTCCCAAAATGCTTCAACAGCTCTCGCCCCCATAGGTTGAGGGTCAGAATTGACCCACCGCGTCTCTCTACTCATGCGTAAGATGCAAATAACTAGGGACATTGTGACTTAATTTGCACCCATTCGAAACCATTCCAGGGATGTTTGTGCTCATTGGCCTTAGCTTATAAAAGGCTGATAGGCCGTAAAACTCACTCCATCCATCCATTCATCTATCCACCCACCCACCCACTCATCCACCCACCCACCCACCAACCCATCCACCCATCCATCCACCCACCCACCCATCTACCCACCCACCCATCTACCCACCCACCCACCCATCCATCCACCCACCCACCCATCCATCCACCCACCCATCTTCAGCGGTTCACGTGCACTGTTGCTTGTGACCTCCACAGAAGGAGAGTCCCCGCGGCAGCAGGAGGGGGAGTCAGTCGCGTGTATCCGTCCCCCGCCCCAAGCTGACCCTCCGGAACTAGTGCTCTCCTGTCCACCTGGATGACTCTGGACTTGACCTCAACGCCTGGGTCAGCAGCAGCAGCAGCAGCAGCAGCCCTGACGTCCAGGGGTGGCCGTGCTCACTGTCACCCATGTGGGACTAGGCACCAGGTCTGGAGAGTGTCGCGTGTTGACTTAGTTCTGTTCTTGGGCTGCCCCTGTGTTGATTGTCTGGAGCGGGCCGCGTGTTGACTTAGTTCTGTTCTTGGGCTGCTCCTGTGTTGATTGTCTGGAAGGTTGCAGAAATGGTTGTCTCTGATGGTGAAGACGTTTCTGTGCAAAAAAAAAATAAATTCTTCACCCTTTTTTTCCTCACGATTTGATGTTTAATGGTTGTTTCTGTTCAGACTTCGTTCAAGAAACAAAACTCAGGTGTTGAATTTGATGTTTGGGTTTTGGTTTTTCTATGTTTTGATGAAGGGACCAGCTCAAGTAAGCACAATGTCATATATTCATCAGCTACCCATCACCAACGAAGTGGATGTTGATTTCTGGTCTCATGTGGTGGGGGCGTATAATCAGATGGAACTATTTTAAAACTTCACCTTGTCTCCCGACAATTGTTTTCTAAATCAGGATGGAAAATATATATATACAACTGCAATGGCTAATGTGTATCAAGTTATTCAGTCTAACTAACAACTGATATTGCATTTGTTGATGAGCATCATTTTTGCATGTTGCAAGAGGGTAATGACACTCGATCTTGGAATCTGCAGGACTTGAATTGGGTTATTTGCAGATTGTGATAATGCCTGAGTTCATTGAAGTTGTTAGACACTTTCCCTAACATTATTCATGTGCAACATGAGGACAGCTGAATATTTTTTCATCTCGAGTATCATGCCTTTCTTTCAGTGAAGATTCTTGTTCCGCCATATGTGTGTTGGGCAAGCTTGATAGCAGCCGTAACATGTTGGGCAAGCTTGATAGCATCCGTAACATGACTGACTGGAAACGGTGTTGTGAAATTGATTGATTTCAAATACATTACATCTGACTACTTTTTGTTTCCATCCCCCCTCCCTTTTCCCCCCTCCCATCCTGTCAGCAGATCTGCAAGATGTGAACAAAAAATTATGACAACTACTACTTTAATCTGCAGTACCAACATTTTAGTTTTATTGCCAATCCTCCTCTTCCCCCCCCCCCCCCCCCCCCCCCCCCCCACCCCCACCCCACCCCTCTCAAGTTCTTATATTTGCGACATATGGAGCATAAATTAGCGCACAAGACAAACTTATTTTGTCTACATAATTTGTATATACAGTTCAAGACAATTTCAATAAAACACTTTCCTCTTCCAAAACTTACAGTGTATCGAGATGATATGATGTGACTCATGGGCATAGTGCTAGTTTTTTTCTTGACAAAACCAGACAGCCTGCCCCAAGATTTTCATGTGAAATTTTTTCTGGATCCAGCGGCTGAAGCAAATAGAATTTAACCGTTTACTTAAGACAATCAGTTTATGATTAAGTTGATCGACAAGTGCAGGGAAGTGTTTGCTCGCTCACACTGTTTTGCTTGTGTAGTATTGATGGACTGTGTCCCTCGTATGAAGTGTCCCTCGTAGCCATATACTTCAATATACCCTTTGTGTGTCCCTCGCCCCAGTATGAAGTGTACCTCGTAGCCATATACTTCAATATACCCTTTATTCCATTTCAGCCTAACCCACTGACGTAAATAATGTCATGGCTTGAAAACCTTGTGAAATCTGGATGCAAAATTCCACGTTTTGGCATGTAAATCCACTTGAAAATACCGTTTTTTTGTGTGTATTACGATTTTCTGCTTGAAATAGGAGCACATGAAAAGTAAATAAACATGGCTTTGTTTTGCCCTGGTCAAGCTTGGTGTTGTTACAGATTTAGTATGTGATGCTGCTATGTTTGGATGCTCATAACACTTTGTAAAATTGTACTTGGATGCAAAGTGTGCATGCTTTCTTTCATCTACGTTCTCATATCAAGACATGTCTCTGAACTCATAGAAAAAGAATAAAATCTTTCCCTTCTAACCTCTCACACTGAGGCAGCTGATTTCTACTTCTGCATTGCATGCCATTCCCAGAATCATTTGTACATGGAAGCATTTTGGTGTATTTTTAAGAACTTTGGCACTTTTCACTTATCTCAGTCCAAATCTGTCTTGGATAAGAATAATCTCAATAATATTTGCTTAATTTGGCTGTTTTCAGACCCTGTTTTGATTATGCCTACTTTGTATGATATATGTAGTACTAAAATGAAGTTTAACAAGTGAAACGTATAGCAATATGTAGCATATATAATAGGCCTTCTCCACCAATAAGTTGGAAGAGCTTATAAGCAGATTTGCATAGCCATATACCTGCTGAATTGTATTAGTTTAACCCTGAATATATATTTTGAAAGCTGTTTTTGCAGTCGTGTTTTCATTTTCTCTGCATATGATTATTGCACCTGCCTTCAAACAACAGAACTGACAGAAAGGCACCCTCAAAGTTTGTCTTGCATGACTGTGTCTGTTTCCGCAAGCATCATCATAATGATTATTGCTTGCCAAGTTCGGAATTTATACAAAATACGTGTACTGTAGTAAAGCTCATTTGACATCGGGTTCCTATAGATAGGTCGCCAATCATGGAAACCGTGTTGGCACAAAAACATGCACACGGCACAGAGAGGGGCGGGGCTGGGGTGAGAGAGAGGGAGAAAGGGAGATGGAGAGAGAGAGGTTGAGGGAGAGAGGTTTGAGGGAGAGAGGTTGAGGGAGAGAGGTTTGAGAGAGAGAGGTTTGAGAGAGAGGTTTGAGAGAGAGAGGTTGAGAGAGAGAGGTTGAGGGAGAGAGGTTGAGGGAGAGAGGTTTGAGAGAGAGAGGTTTGAGGGAGAGAGATTGAGGGAGAGAGGTTGAGGGAGAGAGATTTGAGGGAGAGGTTGAGGGAGAGAGGTTGAGGGAGAGAGGTTTGAGAGAGAGGGTTTGAGGGAGACATTGAGGGAGAGAGGTTGAGGGAGAGAGGTCGAGGGAGAGAGGTTTGAGAGAGAGGTTGCGAGAGAGGTTTGAGAGAGAGAGGTTTGAGAGAGAGGTTGAGGGAGAGAGGTTGAGGGAGAGAGGTTTGAGCGAGAGAGAGGTTGCGAGAGAGGCTTGAGAGAGAGAGAACGAATGAATGAATGAAGAACTTTATTGCTTAGGCCACCGGCCCATTGCAAGGTGAAAAAATGTACATAACATAGCAGTGCGGTATCGGGAATATTCTAAATAGTAATGTGTGAAAGGACATAGTATCGAGGGAAACAGTGTTTACTGGTACACATAGTAGCACTAGTATTCAAAAATAGTATGATTCATACTTAGTATTTCCATTCCTTCCGTTCTCATCTTAAACGCATGGTAAATGTACATACTTACTTTACGAATTGTAGCATAGTCATTGGTTGCTAGAAAGTATTTGACAGTCTCATTTACATCGAGATGCGGAAATGGCATTAAAAATATTTCTCGTAGTCCACACAAAGCAGGACAAGGAAACAGGAAATGCACTTCAGTCTCCTCCTCCTCCACACATGTAGGGCAAACATTATGGAAAATCGGGAGACTGTATCTATGTTTGTGAACATACAAGTCACTTACTCCAAATCGGAACCGTATCAAAACATCTCTAAAAATGTTCTTATCTAATGCATACAAATATGGTTCTTGCTCTCGAACAGTTTTATACAGTCTGTAGAAAGAATACCGATAGCTATCTTGTAACATTTGCCTCCACTCACTATCAAAGTCTGATACCAATTTCTCTTTCAGATTCCTAAGGAATGCTCTTTTATTTTCTACAGCTTGTTTTGTCCATTCTCTTTCCATGTTGTATTTGTTGAGCAGAGCTT
>JAWQFJ010000514.1:16876-39376 GCA_034096865.1 Theodoxus fluviatilis
GAGGGGTGTCATGACAAGATAAGAGCTGAAGCAAGGTGTGGAGGGGTGACATGACAAGATAATCTGAAGCAAGGTGTGGAGGGGTGACATGACAAGATAAGCTGAAGCAAGGTGTGGAGGGGTGACATGACAAGATAAGAGCTCCTGAAGCAAGGTGTGGAGGGGTGACATGACAAGATAAGCTGAAGCAAGGTGTGGAGGGGTGACATGACAAGATAAGAGCTCCTGAAGCAAGGTGTGGAGGGGTGACATGACAAGATAAGCTGAAGCAAGGTGTGGAGGGGTGACATGACAAGATAAGAGCTCCTGAAGCAAGGTGTGGAGGGGTGACATGACAAGATAAGCTGAAGCAAGGTGTGGAGGGGTGACATGACAAGATAAGCTGAAGCAAGGTGTGGAGGGGTGACATGACAAGATAAGCTGAAGCAAGGTGTGGAGGGGTGACATGACAAGATAAGCTGAAGCAAGGTGTGGAGGGGTGACATGACAAGATAATCTGAAGCAAGGTGTGGAGGGGTGACATGACAAGATAAGCTGAAGCAAGGTGTGGAGGGGTGACATGACAAGATAAGCTGAAGCAAGGTGTGGAGGGGTGACATGACAAGATAAGCTGAAGCAAGGTGTGGAGGGGTGACATGACAAGATAAGAGCTCCTGAAGCAAGGTGTGGAGGGGTGACATGACAAGATAAGCTGAAGCAAGGTGTGGAGGGGTGACATGACAAGATAAGCTGAAGCAAGGTGTGGAGGGGTGACATGACAAGATAAGCTGAAGCAAGGTGTGGAGGGGTGACATGACAAGATAAGCTGAAGCAAGGTGTGGAGGGGTGACATGACAAGATAAGCTGAAGCAAGGTGTGGAGGGGTGACATGACAAGATAAGAGCTCCTGAAGCAAGGTGTGGAGGGGTGACATGACAAGATAAGAGCTCCTGAAGCAAGGTGTGGAGGGGTGACATGACAAGATAAGCTGAAGCAAGGTGTGGAGGGGTGACATGACAAGATAAGAGCTCCTGAAGCAAGGTGTGGAGGGGTGACATGACAAGATAAGAGCTCCTGAAGCAAGGTGTGGAGGGGTGACATGACAAGATAAGCTGAAGCAAGGTGTGGAGGGGTGACATGACAAGATAAGCTGAAGCAAGGTGTGGAGGGGTGACATGACAAGATAAGCTGAAGCAAGGTGTGGAGGGGTGACATGACAAGATAAGCTGAAGCAAGGTGTGGAGGGGTGACATGACAAGATAAGCTGAAGCAAGGTGTGGAGGGGTGACATGACAAGATAAGCTGAAGCAAGGTGTGGAGGGGTGACATGACAAGATAAGCTGAAGCAAGGTGTGGAGGGGTGACATGACAAGATAAGCTGAAGCAAGGTGTGGAGGGGTGACATGACAAGATAAGAGCTCCTGAAGCAAGGTGTGGAGGGGTGACATGACAAGATAAGAGCTCCTGAAGCAAGGTGTGGAGGGGTGACATGACAAGATAAGCTGAAGCAAGGTGTGGAGGGGTGACATGACAAGATAAGCTGAAGCAAGGTGTGGAGGGGTGACATGACAAGATAAGCTGAAGCAAGGTGTGGAGGGGTGACATGACAAGATAAGCTGAAGCAAGGTGTGGAGGGGTGACATGACAAGATAAGCTGAAGCAAGGTGTGGAGGGGTGACATGACAAGATAAGCTGAAGCAAGGTGTGGAGGGGTGACATGACAAGATAAGCTGAAGCAAGGTGTGGAGGGGTGACATGACAAGATAAGCTGAAGCAAGGTGTGGAGGGGTGACATGACAAGATAAGCTGAAGCAAGGTGTGGAGGGGTGACATGACAAGATAAGCTCAAGCAAGGTGTGGAGGGGTGACATGACAAGATTAGAGCTCCTGAAGCAAGGTGTGGAGGGGTGACATGACAAGATAAGCTGAAGCAAGGTGTGGAGGGGTGACATGACAAGATAAGAGCTCCTGAAGCAAGGTGTGGAGGGGTGACATGACAAGATAAGCTGAAGCAAGGTGTGGAGGGGTGACATGACAAGATAAGAGCTCCTGAAGCAAGGTGTGGAGGGGTGACATGACAAGATAAGCTGAAGCAAGGTGTGGAGGGGTGACATGACAAGATAAGCTCTGAAGCAAGGTGTGGAGGGGTGACATGACAAGATAAGCTGAAGCAAGGTGTGGAGGGGTGACATGACAAGATAAGCTGAAGCAAGGTGTGGAGGGGTGACATGACAAGATAAGCTGAAGCAAGGTGTGGAGGGGTGACATGACAAGATAAGCTGAAGCAAGGTGTGGAGGGGTGACATGACAAGATAAGCTGAAGCAAGGTGTGGAGGGGTGACATGACAAGATAAGAGCTCCGAAGCAAGGTGTGGAGGGGTGACATGACAAGATAAGCTGAAGCAAGGTGTGGAGGGGTGACATGACAAGATAAGAGCTCTGAAGCAAGGTGTGGAGGGGTGACATGACAAGATAAGCTGAAGCAAGGTGTGGAGGGGTGACATGACAAGATAAGAGCTCTGAAGCAAGGTGTGGAGGGGTGACATGACAAGATAAGCTGAAGCAAGGTGTGGAGGGGTGACATGACAAGATAAGCTGAAGCAAGGTGTGGAGGGGTGACATGACAAGATAACCTGAAGCAAGGTGTGGAGGGGTGACATGACAAGATAAGCTGAAGCAAGGTGTGGAGGGGTGACATGACAAGATAAGCTGAAGCAAGGTGTGGAGGGGTGACATGACAAGATAAGCTGAAGCAAGGTGTGGAGGGGTGACATGACAAGATAAGCTGAAGCAAGGTGTGGAGGGGTGACATGACAAGATAAGCTGAAGCAAGGTGTGGAGGGGTGACATGACAAGATAAGCTGAAGCAAGGTGTGGAGGGGTGACATGACAAGATAAGAGCTCTGAAGCAAGGTGTGGAGGGGTGACATGACAAGATAAGCTGAAGCAAGGTGTGGAGGGGTGACATGACAAGATAAGCTGAAGCAAGGTGTGGAGGGGTGACATGACAAGATAAGAGCTCCTGAAGCAAGGTGTGGAGGGGTGACATGACAAGATAAGCTGAAGCAAGGTGTGGAGGGGTGACATGACAAGATAGAGCTCTGAAGCAAGGTGTGGAGGGGTGACATGACAAGATAAGCTGAAGCAAGGTGTGGAGGGGTGACATGACAAGATAAGAGCTCTGAAGCAAGGTGTGGAGGGGTGACATGACAAGATAAGCTGAAGCAAGGTGTGGAGGGGTGACATGACAAGATAAGCTGAAGCAAGGTGTGGAGGGGTGACATGACAAGATAAGCTGAAGCAAGGTGTGGAGGGGTGACATGACAAGATAAGCTGAAGCAAGGTGTGGAGGGGTGACATGACAAGATAAGCTGAAGCAAGGTGTGGAGGGGTGACATGACAAGATAAGAGCTCCTGAAGCAAGGTGTGGAGGGGTGACATGACAAGATAAGCTGAAGCAAGGTGTGGAGGGGTGACATGACAAGATAAGAGCTCCTGAAGCAAGGTGTGGAGGGGTGACATGACAAGATAAGAGCTCCTGAAGCAAGGTGTGGAGGGGTGACATGACAAGATAAGCTGAAGCAAGGTGTGGAGGGGTGACATGACAAGATAAGAGCTCCTGAAGCAAGGTGTGGAGGGGTGACATGACAAGATAAGCTGAAGCAAGGTGTGGAGGGGTGACATGACAAGATAGAGCTCTGAAGCAAGGTGTGGAGGGGTGACATGACAAGATATGCTGAAGCAAGGTGTGGAGGGGTGACATGACAAGATAAGCTGAAGCAAGGTGTGGAGGGGTGACATGACAAGATAAGCTGAAGCAAGGTGTGGAGGGGTGACATGACAAGATAAGCTGAAGCAAGGTGTGGAGGGGTGACATGACAAGATAAGATGAAGCAAGGTGTGGAGGGGTGACATGACAAGATAAGCTGAAGCAAGGTGTGGAGGGGTGACATGACAAGATAAGCTGAAGCAAGGTGTGGAGGGGTGACATGACAAGATAAGCTGAAGCAAGGTGTGGAGGGGTGACATGACAAGATAAGCTGAAGCAAGGTGTGGAGGGGTGACATGACAAGATAAGAGCTCCTGAAGCAAGGTGTGGAGGGGTGACATGACAAGATAAGAGCTCCTGAAGCAAGGTGTGGAGGGGTGACATGACAAGATAAGCTGAAGCAAGGTGTGGAGGGGTGACATGACAAGATAAGAGCTCCTGAAGCAAGGTGTGGAGGGGTGACATGACAAGATAAGAGCTCGAAGCAAGGTGTGGAGGGGTGACATGACAAGATAAGCTGAAGCAAGGTGTGGAGGGGTGACATGACAAGATAAGCTGAAGCAAGGTGTGGAGGGGTGACATGACAAGATAAGCTGAAGCAAGGTGTGGAGGGGTGACATGACAAGATAAGAGCTCCTGAAGCAAGGTGTGGAGGGGTGACATGACAAGATAAGCTGAAGCAAGGTGTGGAGGGGTGACATGACAAGATAAGCTGAAGCAAGGTGTGGAGGGGTGACATGACAAGATAAGAGCTCCTGAAGCAAGGTGTGGAGGGGTGACATGACAAGATAAGCTGAAGCAAGGTGTGGAGGGGTGACATGACAAGATAAGAGCTCCTGAAGCAAGGTGTGGAGGGGTGACATGACAAGATAAGCTGAAGCAAGGTGTGGAGGGGTGACATGACAAGATAAGAGCTCCTGAAGCAAGGTGTGGAGGGGTGACATGACAAGATAAGCTCAGAAGCAAGGTGTGGAGGGGTGACATGACAAGATAAGCTCTGAAGCAAGGTGTGGAGGGGTGACATGACAAGATAAGCTGAAGCAAGGTGTGGAGGGGTGACATGACAAGATAAGATGAAGCAAGGTGTGGAGGGGTGACATGACAAGATAAGAGCTCCTGAAGCAAGGTGTGGAGGGGTGACATGACAAGATAAGCTGAAGCAAGGTGTGGAGGGGTGACATGACAAGATAAGCTGAAGCAAGGTGTGGAGGGGTGACATGACAAGATAAGCCTGAAGCAAGGTGTGGAGGGGTGACATGACAAGATAAGAGCTCCTGAAGCAAGGTGTGGAGGGGTGACATGACAAGATAAGCTGAAGCAAGGTGTGGAGGGGTGACATGACAAGATAAGCTGAAGCAAGGTGTGGAGGGGTGACATGACAAGATAAGCTGAAGCAAGGTGTGGAGGGGTGACATGACAAGATAAGCTGAAGCAAGGTGTGGAGGGGTGACATGACAAGATAAGCTGAAGCAAGGTGTGGAGGGGTGACATGACAAGATAAGAGCTCCTGAAGCAAGGTGTGGAGGGGTGACATGACAAGATAAGCTGAAGCAAGGTGTGGAGGGGTGACATGACAAGATAAGCTGAAGCAAGGTGTGGAGGGGTGACATGACAAGATAAGAGCTCCTGAAGCAAGGTGTGGAGGGGTGACATGACAAGATAAGCTGAAGCAAGGTGTGGAGGGGTGACATGACAAGATAAGCTGAAGCAAGGTGTGGAGGGGTGACATGACAAGATAAGCTGAAGCAAGGTGTGGAGGGGTGACATGACAAGATAAGCTGAAGCAAGGTGTGGAGGGGTGACATGACAAGATAAGCTGAAGCAAGGTGTGGAGGGGTGACATGACAAGATAAGCTGAAGCAAGGTGTGGAGGGGTGACATGACAAGATAAGCTGAAGCAAGGTGTGGAGGGGTGACATGACAAGATAAGCTCCTGAAGCAAGGTGTGGAGGGGTGACATGACAAGATAGAGCTCTGAAGCAAGGTGTGGAGGGGTGACATGACAAGATAGAGCCTGAAGCAAGGTGTGGAGGGGTGACATGACAAGATAAGAGCTCTGAAGCAAGGTGTGGAGGGGTGACATGACAAGATAAGAGCCTGAAGCAAGGTGTGGAGGGGTGACATGACAAGATAAGAGCTCCTGAAGCAAGGTGTGGAGGGGTGACATGACAAGATAAGAGCTCCTGAAGCAAGGTGTGGAGGGGTGACATGACAAGATAAGCTGAAGCAAGGTGTGGAGGGGTGACATGACAAGATAAGCTGAAGCAAGGTGTGGAGGGGTGACATGACAAGATAAGAGCTCCTGAAGCAAGGTGTGGAGGGGTGACATGACAAGATAAGCTGAAGCAAGGTGTGGAGGGGTGACATGACAAGATAAGCTGAAGCAAGGTGTGGAGGGGTGACATGACAAGATAAGCTGAAGCAAGGTGTGGAGGGGTGACATGACAAGATAAGCTCGAAGCAAGGTGTGGAGGGGTGACATGACAAGATAAGCTGAAGCAAGGTGTGGAGGGGTGACATGACAAGATAAGCTGAAGCAAGGTGTGGAGGGGTGACATGACAAGATAAGCTGAAGCAAGGTGTGGAGGGGTGACATGACAAGATAAGCTGAAGCAAGGTGTGGAGGGGTGACATGACAAGATAAGCCTGAAGCAAGGTGTGGAGGGGTGACATGACAAGATAAGAGCTCCTGAAGCAAGGTGTGGAGGGGTGACATGACAAGATAAGCTGAAGCAAGGTGTGGAGGGGTGACATGACAAGATAAGCTGAAGCAAGGTGTGGAGGGGTGACATGACAAGATAAGCTGAAGCAAGGTGTGGAGGGGTGACATGACAAGATAAGCTGAAGCAAGGTGTGGAGGGGTGACATGACAAGATAAGCTGAAGCAAGGTGTGGAGGGGTGACATGACAAGATAAGCTGAAGCAAGGTGTGGAGGGGTGACATGACAAGATAAGCTGAAGCAAGGTGTGGAGGGGTGACATGACAAGATAAGCTGAAGCAAGGTGTGGAGGGGTGACATGACAAGATAAGCTGAAGCAAGGTGTGGAGGGGTGACATGACAAGATAAGCTGAAGCAAGGTGTGGAGGGGTGACATGACAAGATAAGCTGAAGCAAGGTGTGGAGGGGTGACATGACAAGATAAGAGCTCCTGAAGCAAGGTGTGGAGGGGTGACATGACAAGATAAGCTGAAGCAAGGTGTGGAGGGGTGACATGACAAGATAAGCTGAAGCAAGGTGTGGAGGGGTGACATGACAAGATAAGATCTGCTGAAGCAAGGTGTGGAGGGGTGACATGACAAGATAAGCTGAAGCAAGGTGTGGAGGGGTGACATGACAAGATAAGAGCTCCTGAAGCAAGGTGTGGAGGGGTGACATGACAAGATAAGCTGAAGCAAGGTGTGGAGGGGTGACATGACAAGATAAGCTGAAGCAAGGTGTGGAGGGGTGACATGACAAGATAAGCTGAAGCAAGGTGTGGAGGGGTGACATGACAAGATAAGCTGAAGCAAGGTGTGGAGGGGTGACATGACAAGATAAGAGCTCCTGAAGCAAGGTGTGGAGGGGTGACATGACAAGATAAGCTGAAGCAAGGTGTGGAGGGGTGACATGACAAGATAAGAGCTCCTGAAGCAAGGTGTGGAGGGGTGACATGACAAGATAACCTGAAGCAAGGTGTGGAGGGGTGACATGACAAGATAAGCTGAAGCAAGGTGTGGAGGGGTGACATGACAAGATAAGAGCTCCTGAAGCAAGGTGTGGAGGGGTGACATGACAAGATAAGCTGAAGCAAGGTGTGGAGGGGTGACATGACAAGATAAGAGCTCCTGAAGCAAGGTGTGGAGGGGTGACATGACAAGATAAGCTGAAGCAAGGTGTGGAGGGGTGACATGACAAGATAAGAGCTCCTGAAGCAAGGTGTGGAGGGGTGACATGACAAGATAAGCTGAAGCAAGGTGTGGAGGGGTGACATGACAAGATAAGAGCTCCTGAAGCAAGGTGTGGAGGGGTGACATGACAAGATAAGCTGAAGCAAGGTGTGGAGGGGTGACATGACAAGATAAGCTGAAGCAAGGTGTGGAGGGGTGACATGACAAGATAAGAGCTCCTGAAGCAAGGTGTGGAGGGGTGACATGACAAGATAAGCTGAAGCAAGGTGTGGAGGGGTGACATGACAAGATAAGAGCTCCTGAAGCAAGGTGTGGAGGGGTGACATGACAAGATAAGCTGAAGCAAGGTGTGGAGGGGTGACATGACAAGATAAGAGCTCCTGAAGCAAGGTGTGGAGGGGTGACATGACAAGATAAGCTGAAGCAAGGTGTGGAGGGGTGACATGACAAGATAAGAGCTCCTGAAGCAAGGTGTGGAGGGGTGACATGACAAGATAAGCTGAAGCAAGGTGTGGAGGGGTGACATGACAAGATAAGCTGAAGCAAGGTGTGGAGGGGTGACATGACAAGATAAGCTGAAGCAAGGTGTGGAGGGGTGACATGACAAGATAAGCTGAAGCAAGGTGTGGAGGGGTGACATGACAAGATAAGCTGAAGCAAGGTGTGGAGGGGTGACATGACAAGATAAGAGCTCCTGAAGCAAGGTGTGGAGGGGTGACATGACAAGATAAGCTGAAGCAAGGTGTGGAGGGGTGACATGACAAGATAAGCTGAAGCAAGGTGTGGAGGGGTGACATGACAAGATAAGAGCTCCTGAAGCAAGGTGTGGAGGGGTGACATGACAAGATAAGCTGAAGCAAGGTGTGGAGGGGTGACATGACAAGATAAGCTGAAGCAAGGTGTGGAGGGGTGACATGACAAGATAAGAGCTCCTGAAGCAAGGTGTGGAGGGGTGACATGACAAGATAAGAGCTCCTGAAGCAAGGTGTGGAGGGGTGACATGACAAGATAAGCTGAAGCAAGGTGTGGAGGGGTGACATGACAAGATAAGCTGAAGCAAGGTGTGGAGGGGTGACATGACAAGATAAGCTGAAGCAAGGTGTGGAGGGGTGACATGACAAGATAAGCTGAAGCAAGGTGTGGAGGGGTGACATGACAAGATAAGCTGAAGCAAGGTGTGGAGGGGTGACATGACAAGATAAGCTGAAGCAAGGTGTGGAGGGGTGACATGACAAGATAAGATGAAGCAAGGTGTGGAGGGGTGACATGACAAGATAAGCTGAAGCAAGGTGTGGAGGGGTGACATGACAAGATAAGCTGAAGCAAGGTGTGGAGGGGTGACATGACAAGATAAGAGCTCCTGAAGCAAGGTGTGGAGGGGTGACATGACAAGATAAGAGCTCCTGAAGCAAGGTGTGGAGGGGTGACATGACAAGATAAGCTGAAGCAAGGTGTGGAGGGGTGACATGACAAGATAAGAGCTCCTGAAGCAAGGTGTGGAGGGGTGACATGACAAGATAAGCTGAAGCAAGGTGTGGAGGGGTGACATGACAAGATAAGAGCTCCTGAAGCAAGGTGTGGAGGGGTGACATGACAAGATAAGAGCTCCTGAAGCAAGGTGTGGAGGGGTGACATGACAAGATAAGCTGAAGCAAGGTGTGGAGGGGTGACATGACAAGATAAGAGCTCCTGAAGCAAGGTGTGGAGGGGTGACATGACAAGATAAGAGCTCCTGAAGCAAGGTGTGGAGGGGTGACATGACAAGATAAGAGCTCCTGAAGCAAGGTGTGGAGGGGTGACATGACAAGATAAGCTGAAGCAAGGTGTGGAGGGGTGACATGACAAGATAAGCTGAAGCAAGGTGTGGAGGGGTGACATGACAAGATAAGCTGAAGCAAGGTGTGGAGGGGTGACATGACAAGATAAGAGCTCCTGAAGCAAGGTGTGGAGGGGTGACATGACAAGATAAGAGCTCCTGAAGCAAGGTGTGGAGGGGTGACATGACAAGATAAGAGCTCCTGAAGCAAGGTGTGGAGGGGTGACATGACAAGATAAGAGCTCCTGAAGCAAGGTGTGGAGGGGTGACATGACAAGATAAGAGCTCCTGAAGCAAGGTGTGGAGGGGTGACATGACAAGATAAGCTGAAGCAAGGTGTGGAGGGGTGACATGACAAGATAAGCTGAAGCAAGGTGTGGAGGGGTGACATGACAAGATAAGAGCTCCTGAAGCAAGGTGTGGAGGGGTGACATGACAAGATAAGCTGAAGCAAGGTGTGGAGGGGTGACATGACAAGATAAGATGAAGCAAGGTGTGGAGGGGTGACATGACAAGATAAGAGCTCCTGAAGCAAGGTGTGGAGGGGTGACATGACAAGATAAGCTGAAGCAAGGTGTGGAGGGGTGACATGACAAGATAAGAGCTCCTGAAGCAAGGTGTGGAGGGGTGACATGACAAGATAAGCTGAAGCAAGGTGTGGAGGGGTGACATGACAAGATAAGAGCTCCTGAAGCAAGGTGTGGAGGGGTGACATGACAAGATAAGAGCTCCTGAAGCAAGGTGTGGAGGGGTGACATGACAAGATAAGAGCTCCTGAAGCAAGGTGTGGAGGGGTGACATGACAAGATAAGCTGAAGCAAGGTGTGGAGGGGTGACATGACAAGATAAGCTGAAGCAAGGTGTGGAGGGGTGACATGACAAGATAAGCTGAAGCAAGGTGTGGAGGGGTGACATGACAAGATAAGCTGAAGCAAGGTGTGGAGGGGTGACATGACAAGATAAGAGCTCCTGAAGCAAGGTGTGGAGGGGTGACATGACAAGATAAGAGCTCCTGAAGCAAGGTGTGGAGGGGTGACATGACAAGATAAGCTCTGAAGCAAGGTGTGGAGGGGTGACATGACAAGATAAGAGCTCCTGAAGCAAGGTGTGGAGGGGTGACATGACAAGATAAGCTGAAGCAAGGTGTGGAGGGGTGACATGACAAGATAAGCTGAAGCAAGGTGTGGAGGGGTGACATGACAAGATAAGAGCTCCTGAAGCAAGGTGTGGAGGGGTGACATGACAAGATAAGCTGAAGCAAGGTGTGGAGGGGTGACATGACAAGATAAGCCTGAAGCAAGGTGTGGAGGGGTGACATGACAAGATAAGAGCTCCTGAAGCAAGGTGTGGAGGGGTGACATGACAAGATAAGCTCCTGAAGCAAGGTGTGGAGGGGTGACATGACAAGATAAGCTGAAGCAAGGTGTGGAGGGGTGACATGACAAGATAAGAGCTCCTGAAGCAAGGTGTGGAGGGGTGACATGACAAGATAAGCTGAAGCAAGGTGTGGAGGGGTGACATGACAAGATAAGCTGAAGCAAGGTGTGGAGGGGTGACATGACAAGATAAGAGCTCCTGAAGCAAGGTGTGGAGGGGTGACATGACAAGATAAGAGCTCCTGAAGCAAGGTGTGGAGGGGTGACATGACAAGATAAGAGCTCCTGAAGCAAGGTGTGGAGGGGTGACATGACAAGATAAGCTCCTGAAGCAAGGTGTGGAGGGGTGACATGACAAGATAAGAGCTCCTGAAGCAAGGTGTGGAGGGGTGACATGACAAGATAAGAGCTCCTGAAGCAAGGTGTGGAGGGGTGACATGACAAGATAAGCTGAAGCAAGGTGTGGAGGGGTGACATGACAAGATAAGCTGAAGCAAGGTGTGGAGGGGTGACATGACAAGATAAGAGCTCCTGAAGCAAGGTGTGGAGGGGTGACATGACAAGATAAGCTGAAGCAAGGTGTGGAGGGGTGACATGACAAGATAAGCTGAAGCAAGGTGTGGAGGGGTGACATGACAAGATAAGAGCTCCTGAAGCAAGGTGTGGAGGGGTGACATGACAAGATAAGAGCTCCTGAAGCAAGGTGTGGAGGGGTGACATGACAAGATAAGAGCTCCTGAAGCAAGGTGTGGAGGGGTGACATGACAAGATAAGAGCTCCTGAAGCAAGGTGTGGAGGGGTGACATGACAAGATAAGAGCTCCTGAAGCAAGGTGTGGAGGGGTGACATGACAAGATAAGCTGAAGCAAGGTGTGGAGGGGTGACATGACAAGATAAGAGCTCCTGAAGCAAGGTGTGGAGGGGTGACATGACAAGATAAGCTGAAGCAAGGTGTGGAGGGGTGACATGACAAGATAAGAGCTCCTGAAGCAAGGTGTGGAGGACAAAACATGGGAAACTGAGCTAAACACAGCAGGATGTCATTGTGCAACACTCACTTTGCATGCATGACATAAGTACACACATCACACATAATACACACTACACAAAGTACACACAACACATGAGGTACGCAGTACACACATCATATACAAAGTACACACACAGAACACACATGGTACACACCACACACACAAAATACACACTACACACAAGCTGCAGACTTCATACTACACACTTCACACTACACGACACACTACACACTATGCATGACACACTACGCATGACACACTGCACATGACACACTATACATGACACACTACACACGACACACTACACACAACACATGACACACAACACACGACACACTATACATGACACACTACACACGACGCACTACACACTATGCATGACACACTATGCATGACACACTATGCATGACACAATACGCATGACACAATACGCATGACACATGACACACTACACACTACACATGACACACTACACACGACACACTACACACTACACAGGCCGTACCTGGATGAGGACCTGGGTGAGGGCCAGGTTGCCGCTCAGCGCGGCAGCGTGGAGCGGAGTCCTGTCATCGTCGTCCTCACACACCATGTTGGGGTCCACTCCGTCCACTGCCACAGTGCAATGTGAAACATTGTGCTTGTGTCTGACACTGGCATTCTCACACACACACACACACACACACACACACACACACACACACACACACACATACACACACACATACACACACACACAAATACACATATGCACACACACACAACAACACACACACAAACACAAAAACACAACCACACACACACAAACACACACACTTACATACATACACACACACATACACACACACACACACACACACACAAACATACACATACGCACACACACACAACTACACACCCACAAACACAAAAACACAACCACACACACACAAACACACACACTTACACACACACACACACACACACACACACACACACACACACACACACACACACACACACACACACACACACACACACACACATCAGACCTGCCTATTCTCCAGAACAATTCGGGAGACTCCCAATTTAGGCCTGTTTCTTCCCACCAGGGCGTTGCCCCTGGACCCCGGCCTGTTTTTCAGAATCTCCCTAATTGGCCTTTGGGGAGGTAGGCAGGCCTGACACACACACACACACACACACACACAAAAACATACACATACGCACACACACAAACACAACTACGCACAAACACACACACACACACAAACAAAAACACACACACACACAAACACAACCACACACACGCAAACACACACACACACACACGCACATGCACACATATGCACGCACAGACACACGCACTCACACACATGCACTCACACACACAAACACCACACACACACACACACACACACACACACACACACACACACACACACACACACACACACACACACACACACACACACACACACACACACACACACACCACACACACCAACACACACACACACACACACACACACACACACAAACACAACCACACACACGCAAACACACACACACACACACGCACATGCACACATATGCACGCACAGACACACGCACTCACACACATGCACTCACACACACAAACACCACACACACACAAACACCACACACACACACACACACACACACACACACACACACACACACACACACACACACACATCAGCCCTCTGCACTCACCCAGCATGTAGATGACTTTCTCCAGGTCACCCTCTGCTGCGGGGGAGTACAGCGACTTGGGCAGTGTGCGGTACTTCTTGGGCCTGGCGTGACAAGCACAGAGAGGAAGATTCACTGTCACAAGGCCTCAGTCTGGCAAGGCAGGCAACTCAGAGCAGGAAGGACAAATACAACGCAACTAGATTTCTATCCACAGCTCAGCACTGCTACAACTGTGGGGACACCCTGTTGAGACGTTAGCAAAGCCTTCGAAATCTCACGTTCGTTTGTTGGAGGTAAAGTGGCAAGTTAGGGGTGCTTTTAGAAAACATTATTTGTAGTCATTTTCATGAATACAACAGCATACTTCAAAATACTCATGCAAAATAAAAGGTATATTAAATACTTTCCGATCAATTGACACCAAGACACTTGAACACTATGTCCCACTTTGAACATACTTTGTCCCACTTTGAATGTTGTTTGTCACACCATCAACATACTTTGTCCCACTTTGCATGTAGTTTGTCACACCATGAACATACTTTGTCCCACTTTGCATGTAGTTTGTCACACCATCAACATACTTTGTCCCCCTTTGCATGTAGTTTGTCACACCATGAACATACTTTGTCCCACTTTGCATGTAGTTTGTCACACCATTAACGTACTCTGTTTAACCATGAATGTAGTTTGTCACACCATGAACATACTTTGTCCCCCTTTGCATGTAGTTTGTCACACCATTAACGTATTATGTACAACCATGAACTTACTTTGTCACATCATGAACATACTATGTCACACTATCAATGTCACATGACTCCAATCTCTTGTTCAGAGTGCACAGCAAATTCACAAATCCATTTCTAACACAAAAGTTTCACTTTTTGTCAACAATTATAATAAAAAGTTATTTCAAACAAGATGTGTACTCTTAAAGTATGTTCATTGCTGATTTGCTTCTAAAAATACTTTGCACTTTTCCTCTTAATACCTTCTTACAGCTGATCTGAGGGAGCGAGATGGAACAAAGAAAGAAATGCCTAGCCAGGGAATAGCAAACACGACGGCGATGGCGACTGCAACTACACCTGGCTGTATCTACCAACGCAATAATGTGGCGCCCTGTAAAGTCTGACAGCAGAGACTGCGAGACTTGCACAGCAGACTGAGACTTGCAGAGCAGAGATTGTGAGACTTGCACAGCAGAGACTGCTAGACTTGCACAGCAGAGACTGAGACTTGCACAGCAGACTGAAACTTGCACAGCAGACTGAAACTTGCACAGCAGAGACTGTGAGACTTGCACAGCAGAGATTGTGAGACTTGCACAGCAGAGACTGCTAGACTTGCACAGCAGACTGAGACTTGCACAGCAGAGACTGCGAGACTTGCACAGCAGAGACTGTGAGACTTGCACAGCAGAGACTGCTAGACTTGCACAGCAGACTGAGACTTGCACAGCAGAGACTGAGACTTGCACAGCAGAGACTGTGAGACTTGCACAGCAGAGACTGCTAGACTTGCACAGCAGAGACTGAGACTTGCACAGCAGAGACTGTGAGACTTGCACAGCAGAGACTGCGAGACTTGCACAGCAGACTGAGACTTGCACAGCAGAGACTGTGAGACTTGCACAGCAGACTGAAACTTGCACAGCAGAGACTGTGAGACTTGCACAGCAGAGACTGCTAGACTTGCACAGCAGACTGAGACTTGCACAGCAGACTGAAACTTGCACAGCAGAGACTGTGAGACTTGCACAGCAGAGACTGCTAGACTTGCACAG
Source organism: Theodoxus fluviatilis (assembly GCA_034096865.1). NCBI lineage: Eukaryota > Metazoa > Mollusca > Gastropoda > Cycloneritida > Neritidae > Theodoxus > Theodoxus fluviatilis. The sequence goes on from JAWQFJ010000514.1 coordinate 32,224, forward strand.
CAGACTGAGACTTGCACAGCAGACTGAAACTTGCACAGCAGAGACTGTGAGATTTGCACAGCAGAGACTGTGAGACTTGCACAGCAGAGACTGCTAGACTTGCACAGCAGACTGAGACTTGCACAGCAGACTGAAACTTGCACAGCAGAGACTGCGAGACTTGCACAGCAGAGACTGCTAGACTTGCACAGCAGACTGAGACTTGCACAGCAGACTGAAACTTGCACAGCAGAGATTGAGACTTGCACAGCAGAGACTGAGACTTGCACAGCAGAGACTGTGAGACTTGCACAGCAGAGACTGTGAGACTTGCACAGCAGACTGAAACTTGCACAGCAGAGACTGTGAGATTTGCACAGCAGAGACTGCGAGACTTGCACAGCAGAGACTGCTAGACTTGCACAGCAGACTGAGACTTGCACAGCAGACTGAGACTTGCACAGCAGAGACTGTGAGACTTGCACAGCAGAGACTGCTAGACTTGCACAGCAGAGACTGCGAGACTTGCACAGCAGAGATGGAGACTTGCACAGCAGACTGAGACTTGCACAGCAGAGACTGTGAGACTTGCACAGCAGAGACTGAGAGAATTGCACAGCAGAGACTGTGAGACTTGCACAGCAGAGATGGAGACTTGCACAGCAGCAGACTGAGACTTGCACAGCAGAGACTGTGAGACTTGCACAGCAGAGACTGCGAGACTTGCACAGCAGAAACTGCGAGACTTGCACAGCAGAGACTGCGAGACTTCCACAGCAGAGACTGCGAGACTTGCACAGCAAAGACTGCGAGACTTGCACAGCAGAGACTGCGAGACTTGCACAGCAGAGACTGCGAGACTTGCACAGCAGAGACTGCGAGACTTGCACAGCAGAGTCTGCGAGACTTGCACAGCAGAGACTGTGAGACTTGCACAGCAGAGACTGCGAGACTTGCACAGCAGAGACTGCGAGACTTGCACAGCAGACTGAGACTTGCACAGCAGACTGAAACTTGCACAGCAGAGACTGCGAGACTTGCACAGCAGAGACTGCTTGACTTGCACAGCAGAGACTGTGAGACTTGCAGAGCAGAGACTGTGAGACTTGCACAGCAGAGACTGCTAGACTTGCACAGCAGAGACTGTGAGACTTGCACAGCAGAGACTGTGAGACTTGCACAGCAGAGACTGTGAGACTTGCACAGCAGAGACTGAGACTTGCACAGCAGACTGAGACTTGCACAGCAGAGACTGTGAGACTTGCACAGCAGAGATTGTGAGACTTGCACAGCAGAGACTGCGAGACTTGCACAGCAAAGACTGCGAGACTTGCACAGCAGAGACTGTGAGACTTGCACAGCAGAGACTGTGAGACTTGCACAGCAGAGACTGCTAGACTTGCACAGCAGAGACTGTGAGACTTGCACAGCAGAGACTGTGAGACTTGCACAGCAGAGACTGTGAGACTTGCACAGCAGAGACTGTGAGACTTGCACAGCAGAGACTGCGAGACTTGCACAGCAGAGACTGCGAGACTTGCACAGCAGAGACTGCGAGACTTGCAGAGCAGAGACTGTGAGACTTGCACAGCAGAGACTGTGAGACTTGCAGAGCAGAGATTGTGAGACTTGCACAGCAGAGACTGCGAGACTTGCACAGCAGAGACTGCTTGACTTGCACAGCAGAGACTGTGAGACTTGCAGAGCAGAGACTGTGAGACTTGCACAGCAGAGACTGCTAGACTTGCACAGCAGAGACTGTGAGACTTGCACAGCAGAGACTGTGAGACTTGCACAGCAGAGATTGTGAGACTTGCACAGCAGAGACTGCTAGACTTGCACAGCAGACTGAGACTTGCACAGCAGAGACTGCGAGACTTGCACAGCAGAGACTGTGAGACTTGCACAGCAGAGACTGCTAGACTTGCACAGCAGAGACTGAGACTTGCACAGCAGAGACTGTGAGACTTGCACAGCAGAGACTGCGAGACTTGCACAGCAGACTGAGACTTGCACAGCAGAGACTGTGAGACTTGCACAGCAGACTGAAACTTGCACAGCAGAGACTGTGAGACTTGCACAGCAGAGACTGCTAGACTTGCACAGCAGACTGAGACTTGCACAGCAGACTGAAACTTGCACAGCAGAGACTGTGAGACTTGCACAGCAGAGACTGTGAGACTTGCACAGCAGAGACTGTGAGACTTGCACAGCAGAGACTGCGAGACTTGCACAGCAGACTGAGACTTGCACAGCAGAGACTGTGAGACTTGCACAGCAGACTGAAACTTGCACAGCAGAGACTGTGAGACTTGCACAGCAGAGACTGCTAGACTTGCACAGCAGACTGAAACTTGCACAGCAGAGACTGTGAGACTTGCACAGCAGAGACTGCTAGACTTGCACAGCAGACTGAGACTTGCACAGCAGACTGAAACTTGCACAGCAGAGACTGCGAGACTTGCACAGCAGAGACTGCTAGACTTGCACAGCAGAGACTGAGACTTGCACAGCAGAGACTGTGAGACTTGCACAGCAGAGACTGCTAGACTTTCACAGCAGACTGAGACTTGCACAGCAGACTGAAACTTGCACAGCAGAGATTGAGACTTGCACAGCAGAGACTGAGACTTGCACAGCAGAGACTGTGAGACTTGCACAGCAGAGACTGTGAGACTTGCACAGCAGACTGAAACTTGCACAGCAGAGACTGTGAGATTTGCACAGCAGAGACTGCGAGACTTGCACAGCAGAGACTGCTAGACTTGCACAGCAGACTGAGACTTGCACAGCAGACTGAGACTTGCACAGCAGAGACTGCGAGACTTGCACAGCAGAGACTGCTAGACTTGCACAGCAGAGACTGCGAGACTTGCACAGCAGAGATGGAGACTTGCACAGCAGACTGAGACTTGCACAGCAGAGACTGTGAGACTTGCACAGCAGAGACTGAGAGAATTGCACAGCAGAGACTGTGAGACTTGCACAGTAGAGATGGAGACTTGCACAGCAGACTGAGACTTGCACAGCAGAGACTGTGAGACTTGCACAGCAGAGACTGCGAGACTTGCACAGCAGAAACTGCGAGACTTGCACAGCAGAGACTGCGAGACTTCCACAGCAGAGACTGCGAGACTTGCACAGCAAAGACTGCGAGACTTGCACAGCAGAGACTGCGAGACTTGCACAGCAGAGACTGCGAGACTTGCACAGCAGAGACTGCGAGACTTACACAGCAGAGTCTGCGAGACTTGCACAGCAGAGACTGTGAGACTTGCACAGCAGAGACTGCGAGACTTGCACAGCAGAGACTGCGAGACTTGCACAGCAGAGACTGCGAGACTTGCACAGCAGAGACTGTGAGACTTGCACAGCAGAGACTGCGAGACTTGCACAGCAGAGACTGCGAGACTTGCACAGCAGAGACTGCGAGACTTGCACAGCAGAGATGGAGACTTGCACAGCAGACTGAGACTTGCACAGCAGAGACTGTGAGACTTGCACAGCAGAGACTGCGAGACTTGCACAGCAGAGACTGCAAGACTTGCACAGCATCTCGAGACTGCGAGACTTGCACAGCAGAGACTGCGAGACTTGCACAGCAGAGACTGTGAGACTTGCACAGCAGAGACTGCGAGACTTGCACAGCAGAGACTGCGAGACTTGCACAGCAGAGACTGCGAGACTTGCACAGCAGAGATGGAGACTTGCACAGCAGACTGAGACTTGCACAGCAGAGACTGTGAGACTTGCACAGCAGAGACTGTGAGACTTGCACAGCAGGGACAGTAGAGAGTGGCACGGCAGGGACAGTAGAGAGTGGCACAGCAGAGACAGTAGAGAGTGGCACAGCAGGGACAGTAGAGTGTGGCACAGCAGGGACAGTAGAGAGTGGCAGCGGAGGAAGAAGAAGAGACTCACCGCTCCTGAGTGAGGCAGCCCAGCACACGCTCCAGCTCTGTCCTGCTGGTGTTGACAGGAAGTCCGTCTGCAAGCAGAGGTGTGTTGGCATGGCAACTGGTTGAAAGGTACACATGTGTTGGCATGGCAACAGGTTGAAAGATACAGATGTGTTGGCATGGCAACAGGTTGAAAGGTACACATGTGTTGGCATGGCAACTGGTTGAAAGATACAGATGTGTTTCATGGCAACTGGTTGAAAGGTACACACAGGGTTCGTACAGGTTTTTCGATACAAAATTCCATGACTTTTCCATGACTTTCCATGACCTTCAACAACATTTTCCATGACCTAGCGTACTGTGATACATGACAATTTTAAAGAGAAAAGTGTATGGCGCACGACCAAACTCACGCACAATACACCCGTTGTAAAAAAAAATCTAATTCTTTTTATTATTTTTACAGCAGATTGATTCAAAAACTGACAAATGCAGAAAATTTTCAAACAAGTACTCCTTTAAATGATGATACTTTTGTCCCAAATTGTTTGGTGCTTCAACGATTAACACACGCTGAATGTGGTAATCAAGCACGCGTCTACACAACGCCATTGCGGTCCGATGTACACACAAAAAGGTGGAAAATTTCCGCCTGTTTTCTCCCTTCAAGCGCACAATCCGGGCGCTAGACAAAAAGTAGATTCATCGTACATTAACATCGAATATAGCGTTGGAAGGGGGAAATCTTGTAGAATCCGAGGGTGTCTGTACGAAATTGATCGGAAAAGCGGGAGTGAGCAAATTTTAACAAAATGTCCGATGACGTTCGAACTTTCATCCATAACTCGTCTTTCGATTTTCACCGGAAGTTCAAACATACACCGAACGAAAAAGCAATCTTTCCTCTAATGAGTAGTAAAGTTTCAACTTGATCAAATGAGAAACTTCGACGGACGAGTGTTTAGAAGAGACCAACCCGAGTCGCAAAATGCAAACTCCGTCGAGCCACCGCGAGTCGGTAGTGGCGGAGTTTTTTTTTTTACGTAATCGGCTTGTATGTTCTCAGCGGAAATAAGACGGATTAACACAAAACTACACGACACATGTTCTTGAAACCTTCTGCTTCATAAACAACTTTCATTCTTGTTTTTATTCACAATATTTTGTGGATTGTCCACAATTAGCCATGAAAGTGAAGTGGTATTGCCGAGTGCATTTTGGCTAGTACTGTAGTAGCGCAAAGATTTGATACAAATTACCACGGAATCCTACCACTAGTTAAGAAAAAATTAGACAACTCAGAATGACTTTCATCTTTCATGTTACATTGGTATTTTGTGTTATTGATATGTGCGAATCCTGGAAAAAGTGGATTCTATCGAACCGACGGCCACTTCCGGTCTGATGAAATTTCTTTGAACATCGCGTGCGGCATCTATTTAGCACTCGCTGAAGGTCCCGAGTTCTACAATACTTTTTCCAATATGTGCAAAATATTGCAATAAATATCTTCCTAAATGATTGTTCTAGCATAAACTGAAACAAAAACCCCAATAAACTAACTGATTTCAGCTGATTTGTCCGTCAAAATCGCATCTGCGCCGTCACGCTCTTACTCGCCATTGTGTGATTTTGACGGTCATGCTATTTACCGAAATGGCGCTAATGTCTTCGAAATGGCTTAGAAATGAGCATATATATCGTTATCCCCTTCTTGAATATGATATATTTAAGCTATTCTAATTAAACCAGAACTATATTTGACCAAATTACGTTAGAAACAGCAACATTTTGAAACAGACATGCGGTCGCCATTTCGATCCAGCTTTCACTCAAGGCAAACTTGGAGGCAATGACACTGTCGGGAAACATGCGACGGAACAGCTCGTTCATTCCTTTGGTACTGGAGAATGAGAAGTGGGAGATGACCATTTTCAAAGTCCACAAAATTTCTGCTTTCAGTGTGTCCTCTGTTGTCAAGAAAGTGTCAATCCCAGTAGATCTACTGCCACTGCCAGTGGGTGCAGGCCTAGTTTCGACCGGCGTAGCAGCGCCAGCTGGAACCACCACCTTTGAAGCACTCTCTGTCTCAGCATTTTTTGCAGTTTGAACAAAATCAGATATTTGTGTTTGACTTCTGCTCTTTTCTTCTTGGTGTTTTTTAGCACGCGCCTGGTGCGCGACACCTTTCATGTGGCTTTTCAACGCTGCCGCTCCCATGTTGGATACATCAGTCTTTTTCACAAAATCGGCACTTTGCCATCCCATCCACTCTCGCTCGCATGACCCACTCACGGTATTCAGGATCTCCTGTCCAAGAGTCTTGAAAGCGACACTTTCCAGGCATGATGATTATCTGATTCTCAAAGAAACACTGCACCACAAACAAAACAAGCTCTTTTCACTCTGTCCTCGTTTGAACCAACAAAACGCAGATACATTAAAGCGGCCGGATCTTAGATAAACGACGTTCCGAATGTCGCAAATGGGGCGAAACGTCCAGCACCCGATTGGACAGGCGTGGAAATGAAACGAGGTCACCTAGCCAAAGAACCAATCAGGAAGCAGAAGGCACACGAGCCTTCAGAATTAACCAATGGGATGCAAGGGCACGTTTTCCTGACGTGCTCAGCGTTTAAAATTAGATTGAGAGTATCGCGCGAAGCACAGCCTAGAAAACGTCTTTATTTCTTTCTCTTTTTTTCTTTCTTAAATTCCATGACTTTCCATGACTTAAGTTGAAATTCCATGACTTTCCAGGCCTGGAAAATGAAAAATCAAATTCCATGACTTTCCAGGTTTTCCATGACCTGTACGAACCCTGTACACATGTGTTGGCATGGCAACTGGTTGAAAGGTACACATGTGTTGGCATGGCAACTGGTTGAAAGGTACACATGTGTTGGCATGGCAACTGGTTGAAAGGTACACATGTGTTGGCATGGCAGCTGGTTGAAAGGTACACATGTGTTGGCATGGCAACTGGTTGAAAGGTAAATGTGTGTACACGCAGTGACTCATCTCCCAGAGAGGCTCTAAAGGCAAGCAGTACTCCTGATGTCTGCAGACAGAGCATAGGACGCCAGCACTTTGCCCAAGGACCCGCCACAGCTGCCTCGCAGCTTCAGATGCTGCACCCCTACTTGACAAAGCAAACCGAAGGATCACATTTCTGTCTTGTCTTCCAGAATCCTGCAGTCTGTCTTTTACCTACCGCACCTGCTTGCCATGAACAACTGCAAGTAAGCATTCTTACAAGATTTCAAGCCTGT
>JAWQFJ010000514.1:46876-49376 GCA_034096865.1 Theodoxus fluviatilis
TGTTCTTCCTTACTATGGCTCTCCAAGTCCTGATGTGTCAAACTTTTGCAGTTTTCTCACACACACACACACTCACATGCATGCGAGCACACACACACACACACATGCATGTACACATGCACATACACACACACACACACATTTGTTCACACCCATCAGGATGATGGTTCTTCAATTAAATGGTGGTGGCATCTAAAATATGTCGGTGTTCCAAATTGCAATTTACAGTGCCTGCAGTAACAAGGGCATCAAGTAACAGCTGCATCAAGTACAACGGCCATTTGACATGCTACTTCAGACATCTTTCATTCTCAAAGGGAAGCACTCCTCACTTCTCCCTTCTTTATCCCCACCCTTGCTTCCCATCCCCATCCCTCCCTTGTTAAAGTAAAGCGCCCCCCCCCCCCCCCCAATACCTCCCCCCACTCACAGGCAGGGAGGCCTGACCAGCCTCGCCGTTGCAGGCCTCGTCCGGCGTGTGTGGTGGCGTGACGGGGAACACCGCAAGGCCGTTGGGCGTGCGTCTGTCCTTCGTCTTGACCTCTCCATTGCAGGCCAGCGATGACAGTGATGACAGCGATGACAGGGATGATGAAGAAGATGAGGTAGAGGTGGAGGTGCTGCTGCGCGATGTAGGACAGGGGGCGGGGGGAGGGCGGGCTGCAGACGGAGCAGTCAGAAGGGCGCGCAGTGCGTCGGATCCCGTGGAGGGAGAGGATGAGGTGACAGTGGAGGCAACTTTGGCCACAGTCACCTGAAAAGCAGTGCATTTTCACTGTGGTGCAGTCAATGACTGTGTTTTGCGTGCTAACTGGCCAGGACGTCACAAGACAGACACAGTCAACATCCTCAGTATCATCTTTGACAGCACTGTACTTAAGAAAGTCTCAATTCTCTGGCTAGACCATTTCATGTTAGAAATCCATTCCACTTCACCACTGCTCACCTTAATTTTGCCCTTTTCCTCCTTTTCCCCTCCCCTTTTGTTGGATCCTTTCTTTAACACTATGCAACAGTGCAGGAAGAAAGCAAGAAGGCATCAATGACCAAAGCATCAGAGTTGTCAGCCACCAGATTACAACTCTACGTTGCCATGGAGACAGGTACTCACGGAGAAGGTGGAGGGCACGGTGGTGCGGGGAGAGGTGGTGGGGGGTGGTGGTGTCTGGCCCTGGGGGGTGAGGAGAGAGCGGAGACCCAGCTGTGCGGGGCTGTGTTCCGACACGATGGTCACCACCGGCCCTGCCTGCCCCCCGCTGGACACAGCCACCGTTACCCCGGCAACCAGAATGGGCGGTGGAGCTACTTGGGACACAGGCGCGGCGATGTCGGCCTTGTCCCCTCCCTGCTCTCTGCTGCGCGGCCGCTTGGCTGTAACAAGGCAGAAGACTCATCAGAATGCCTATGCACACACACACTGGCTGTAACAAGGCAGAAGACTCATCAGAATGCCTATGCACACACACACACACACTGGCTGTAACAAGGCAGAAGACTCATCAGAATACCTATGCACACACACACACACACTGGCTGTAACAAGGCAGAAGACTCATCAGAATGCCTATGCACACACACACACACACTGGCTGTAACAAGGCAGAAGACTCATCAGAATGCCTATGCACACACACACACACACTGGCTGTAACAAGGCAGAAGACTCATCAGAATGCCTATGCACACACACACACACTGGCTGTAACAAGGCAGAAGACTCATCAGAATACCTATGCACACACACACACTGGCTGTAACAAGGCAGAAGACTCATCAGAATACCTATGCACACACACACACACTGGCTGTAATGAGGCAGAAGACTCATCAGAATACCTATGCACACACACACTGGCTGTAACAAGGCAGAAGACTCATCAGAATGCCTATGCACACACACACACACTGCAATGGCCACACAAGCATGTCCTCAAAAATACATGGACATAGAAACAAAAGCAAGTTTTATAGATATGCTTGTCTGCCAAGATGATTATGCTTGTCTGCCAAGATGATGATTTTTCTTCTTCTCCTGTTTTCTCAAGTTTTATGAACAGGCATCAAATTGCCAACATTCATCATTATTCAATTGAAAGTGTCATCCTCTTGACCATCCAGGCCACAAGGCATGTCCCCCACAGCACTCTTGCAAGTCAGGCTGCCTGATTACAGCCACACACACAGCACACACACAGCACACACACAAGGCATGTCCCCCACAGCACTCTTGCAAGTCAGGCTGCCTGATTACAGCCACACACACAGCACACACACAAGGCATGTCCCCCACAGCACTCTTGCAAGTCAGGCTGCCTGATTACAGCCACACACACAGCACTCTTGCAAGTCAGGCTGCCTGATTACAGCCACACACAGGACTCTTGCAAGTCAGGCTGCCTGATTACAGCCACACACACAGCACTCTTGCAAGTCAGGCTGCCTGATTACAGCCACACACAGGACTCTTGCAAGTCAGGCTGCCTGATTACAGCCACACACA
>JAWQFJ010000514.1:54376-59376 GCA_034096865.1 Theodoxus fluviatilis
TGGCTTACACTTACAGCCAGTGTGTGCCCCGCTGGACCTGCAGTGGCTTACACTTACAGCCAGTGTGTGCCCAGCTTGTCCTGCAGTGGCTTACACTTACAGCCAGTGTGTGCCCCGCTGGACCTGCAGTGGCTTACACTTACAGCCAGTGTGTGCCCAGCTTGTCCTGCAGTGGCTTACACTTACAGCCAGTGTGTGCCCCGCTGGACCTGCAGTGGCTTACACTTACAGCCAGTGTGTGCCCAGCTTGCCCTGCAGTGGCTTACAGCCAGTGTGTGCCCAGCTTGTCCTGCAGTGGCTTACACTTACAGCCAGTGTGTGCCCAGCTTGCCCTGCAGTGGCTTACACTTACAGCCAGTGTGTGCCCAGCTTGCCCTGCAGTGGCTTACACTTACAGCCAGTGTGTGCCCAGCTTGCCCTGCAGTGGCTTACACTTACAGCCAGTGTGTGCCCAGCTTGTCCTGCAGTGGCTTACACTTACAGCCAGTGTGTGCCCAGCTTGTCCTGCAGTGGCTTACACTTACAGCCAGTGTGTGCCCAGCTTGCCCTGCAGTGGCTTACACTTACAGCCAGTGTGTGCAGCTTGTCCTGCAGTGGCTTACAGCCAGTGTGTGCCCAGCTTGCCCTGCAGTGGCTTACACTTACAGCCAGTGTGTGCCCAGCTTGTCCTGCAGTGGCTTACACTTACAGCCAGTGTGTGCCCAGCTTGTCCTGCAGTGGCTTACACTTACAGCCAGTGTGTGCCCAGCTGGACCTGCAGTGGCTTACACTTACAGCCAGTGTGTGCCCAGCTTGCCCTGCAGTGGCTTACAGCCAGTGTGTGCCCAGCTTGCCCTGCAGTGGCTTACACTTACAGCCAGTGTGTGCCCAGCTTGTCCTGCAGTGGCTTACACTTACAGCCAGTGTGTGCCCAGCTTGCCCTGCAGTGGCTTACACTTACAGCCAGTGTGTGCCCAGCTTGCCCTGCAGTGGCTTACACTTACAGCCAGTGTGTGCCCAGCTTGTCCTGCAGTGGCTTACACTTACAGCCAGTGTGTGCCCAGCTTGCCCTGCAGTGGCTTACACTTACAGCCAGTGTGTGCCCAGCTTGTCCTGCAGTGGCTTACACTTACAGCCAGTGTGTGCCCAGCTTGTCCTGCAGTGGCTTACAGCCAGTGTGTGCCCAGCTTGTCCTGCAGTGGCTTACAGCCAGTGTGTGCCCAGCTTGTCCTGCAGTGGCTTACACTTACAGCCAGTGTGTGCCCCGCTGGACCTGCAGTGGCTTACACTTACAGCCAGTGTGTGCCCAGCTTGTCCTGCAGTGGCTTACAGCCAGTGTGTGCCCAGCTTGTCCTGCAGTGGCTTACAGCCAGTGTGTGCCCAGCTTGTCCTGCAGTGGCTTACACTTACAGCCAGTGTGTGCCCCGCTGGACCTGCAGAGGCTTACACTTACAGCCAGTGTGTGCCCCGCTTGTCCTGCAGTGGCTTACACTTACAGCCAGTGTGTGCCCAGCTTGTCCTGCAGTGGCTTACAGCCAGTGTGTGCCCAGCTTGTCCTGCAGTGGCTTACACTTACAGCCAGTGTGTGCCCAGCTTGCCCTGCAGTGGCTTACACTTACAGCCAGTGTGTGCCCAGCTTGCCCTGCAGTGGCTTACACTTACAGCCAGTGTGTGCCCAGCTTGTCCTGCAGTGGCTTACAGCCAGTGTGTGCCCAGCTTGTCCTGCAGTGGCTTACACTTACAGCCAGTGTGTGCCCAGCTTGCCCTGCAGTGGCTTACACTTACAGCCAGTGTGTGCCCAGCTTGCCCTGCAGTGGCTTACACTTACAGCCAGTGTGTGCCCAGCTTGCCCTGCAGTGGCTTACACTTACAGCCAGTGTGTGCCCAGCTTGCTCTGCAGTGGCTTACACTTACAGCCAGTGTGTGCCCAGCTTGTCCTGCAGTGGCTTACACTTACAGCCAGTGTGTGCCCAGCTTGTCCTGCAGTGGCTTACACTTACAGCCAGTGTGTGCCCAGCTTGCCCTGCAGTGGCTTACACTTACAGCCAGTGTGTGCCCAGCTTGTCCTGCAGTGGCTTACAGCCAGTGTGTGCCCAGCTTGTCCTGCAGTGGCTTACACTTACAGCCAGTGTGTGCCCAGCTTGCCCTGCAGTGGCTTACACTTACAGCCAGTGTGTGCCCAGCTTGCCCTGCAGTGGCTTACACTTACAGCCAGTGTGTGCCCTGCTTGCCCTGCAGTGGCTTACACTTACAGCCAGTGTGTGCCCAGCTTGCCCTGCAGTGGCTTACACTTACAGCCAGTGTGTGCCCAGCTTGCCCTGCAGTGGCTTACACTTACAGCCAGTGTGTGCCCAGCTTGCCCTGCAGTGGCTTACACTTACAGCCAGTGTGTGCCCAGCTTGTCCTGCAGTGGCTTACACTTACAGCCAGTGTGTGCCCAGCTTGTCCTGCAGTGGCTTACACTTACAGCCAGTGTGTGCCCAGCTTGCCCTGCAGTGGCTTACAGCCAGTGTGTGTCCAGCTTGTCCTGCAGTGGCTTACAGCCAGTGTGTGCCCAGCTTGTCCTGCAGTGGCTTACACTTACAGCCAGTGTGTGCCCAGCTGGACCTGCAGTGGCTTACACTTACAGCATGTGTGTGCCCAGCTGGACCTGCAGTGGCTTACACTTACAGCCAGTGTGTGCCCAGCTTGCCCTGCAGTGGCTTACACTTACAGCCAGTGTGTGCCGCAGTCAAAGCTGCACAGTTCCAGAGTGGCAGCGGAAGGTGCTTCGCCCACACTGCATCTCCAGGACACACAGGCGCCTGTAATTGCAGCCCTTGCAAACTGCAGTGCAATCAACCATGAGCCAGCAGAGGATCAGAACGCTTTTCTGGAAGTACGGGTTGTGCTAAGCATCACTCAGACTACCACACAGTGTTACTGCTTGGAGCTACAACTCCTGCATGTTTTCAGCAACAGCCACAAGTCCTTGCAACGCCACCACAAGTCCTTGCAATGCGGTCACAAGTCCTTGCAATGCCACCACAAGTCCTTGCAACGCCACCACAAGTCCTTGCAATGCGGTCACAAGTCCTTGCAATGCCACCACAAGTCCTTGCAACGCCACCACAAGTCCTTGCAACGCCACCACAAGTCCTTGCAATGCCACCACAAGTCCTTGCAATGCCACCACAAGTCCTTGCAACGCCACCACAAGTCCTTGCAATGCGGTCACAAGTCCTTGCAATGCCACCACAAGTCCTTGCAACGCCACCACAAGTCCTTGCAATGCCAGCACAAGTCCTTGCAATGCCACCACAAGTCCTTGCAACGCCACCACAAGTCCTTGCAACGCCACCACAAGTCCTTGCAATGCGGTCACAAGTCCTTGCAATGCCACCACAAGTCCTTGCAACGCCACCACAAGTCCTTGCAACGCCACCACAAGTCCTTGCAACGCCACCACAAGTCCTTGCAACGCCACCACAAGTCCTTGCAACGCCACCACAAGTCTTTGCAACGCAGCCACAACTCCTTGCAACGCCACCACAAGTCTTTGCAATGCCACCACAAGTCCTTACAACGCCACCACAAGTCCTTGCAACGCCACCACAAGTCTTTGCAACGCCACCACAAGTCCTTGCAACGCCACCACAAGTCCTTGCAACGCCATCACAAGTCCTTGCAATGCAGCCACAAGTCCTTGCAACGTGGCCACAAGTCCTTGCAACGTGGCCACAAGTCCTTGCAACGCGGCCACAAGTCCTTGCAACACCACCACAAGTCCTTGCAATGCGGTCACAAGTTCTTGCAAAGCCACCACAAGTCCTTGCAATGCGGTCACAAGTCCTTGCAATGCAGTCACAAGTCCTTGCAACGCCACCACAAGTCCTTGCAACGCCACCACAAGTCCTTGCAATGCCACCACAAGTCCTTGCAATGCCACCACAAGTCCTTGCAACGCCACCGCAAGTCCTTGCAACGCGGCCACAAGTCCTTGCAACGCCACCACAAGTCCTTGCAATGCCACCACAAGTCCTTGCAATGCCACCACAAGTCCTTGCAATGCCACCACAAGTCCTTGCAATGCCACCACAAGTCCTTGCAACGCCACCGCAAGTCCTTGCAACACGGCCACAAGTCCTTGCAACGCCACCACAAGTCCTTGCAACGCGGCCACAAGTCCTTGCAACGCCAGCACAAGTCCTTGCAACGCCACCACAAGTCCTTGCAACGCCACCACAAGTCCATGCAACGCCACCACAAGTCCTTGCAACGCAGCCACAAGTCCTTGCAACATCGTCCTCCACAGTTACGGCAACAGACACAGGGCTAAACGCGACAGCTCTCCTACCTGGAGTTTTCCGTTTCCGTAGCGACTTGCGAACAGCCGGCTCCTGAGAGACTTCTGCAGGAGAGGAAAGCAGAGTCAGGTGACTGGAATTCTTGCAGGAAACAAATCATTCTTCCACCTCTTCCATGCTCACTCCCACACTCCTGCCCACCTCACTCTGTCCTAGCCTACTCCACCCCCACCCCCTCATCCAAAAGTGCAGGAGAGAGGAGGGCAACAGACCTGGGTGAGGTGGAGAGCCAGCTGCTGGGGGGGAGGTCTCCTCAGTGCGGACTGTTTGGGAGAGACAAGGTCAATCAAGGTCAATTAAGGTCAGTCACAAAGAGCAAGTGCAAATGAGAGAGGAAGTGGCCTGCCTCACTCCTACCGTCAAAGCAACACAGGGCACTGGTGTGGTCCGTCATGACAGACTCCTCATCATGATTCATACACTTGAAATCTATCATCCACTTCATTTTATTTTATTCTACAAGCTTGTTTTCCTCCAAAGGTACAGATAAAAATATATTTTAAAGCATTCATTTTTCTTGTAGAGGCACTTGATCCAGTATCAGTGTCGTGTTCATGCTTTACCTGCAAAATGTTTTCATTGTGGACCTTGCAATCCAACAACGGCTAAGACATTGAACAGCAGTGATAATGATGGGGACTGTATTTCTACTGAGCACGGATGTCAAAAACTGCA
>JAWQFJ010000514.1:64376-81730 GCA_034096865.1 Theodoxus fluviatilis
GGTTGTGGTGTAGTGTGGTGAAGTGTAATGTAGTGTAATGTAGTGTGGTGTTGTAGTGTGGTGTAGTGTGATGTGGTGTAGTGTGGTGTAGTGTGGTGTGTAGTGTGGTGTAGTGGGTTGTGGTGTAGTGTGGTGAAGTGTAATGTAGTGTAATGTAGTGTGGTGTTGTAGTGTGGTGTAGTGTGATATGGTGTAGTGTGGTGTAGTGTGCTGTGGTGTAGTGTGGTGTAGTGTGATGTGAAGTGCAATGTAGTGTGGTGTAGTGTGGTGGTGTAGTGTGGTGTTGTAATGCGGTGATGTAGTGTGGTGTAGTGTGGTGGTGTAGTGTGGTGGTGTAGTGCGGTGATGTAGTGTGGTGATGTAGTGCGGTGATGTAGTGTGGTGATGTAGTGTGGTGTAGTGTGGTGATGTAGTGTGGTGTAGTGTGGTGGTGTAGTGTGGTGGTGTAGTGCGGTGATGTAGTGTGGTGTAGGGTGGTGTAGGGTGGTGTAGTGCAGTTCAGTTCAGTGTGGTGTAATGAGGTGTGGTGTGGTGTAGAGGGGTGTAATGTGATATAGTGTGGTGTAGTGAAGTGAAATGTAGAATGGCGTAGTAGTGTGGTGTAGTGTGGTTTAGTGTGATGTGGTGATGTAGTGTGGTGTGGTGTAGTGTGGTATAGTGTAGTGTGATGTAGTGTAGTGTTGTGTGGTATAGTGTATTTTGGTGTGGTGCATTGTGTAGTGTGGTATAGTGTGGTGTACTGTGATGGACTGTGGTGTGGTGTAGTATGGCGTAGTGTGGTGTGGCATAGTGTGGTGTTGAGTGCTGCAGAGTAATATGGTGTAGTATGGTGTGGTGTGATGTGGTGTGGTGTGGTGCAGCATAGTGTGGTGTAGTGTGCTGTGGTGTAGTGTGCTGTGTTGTGGTGTGGTGTAGTATGGTGTGGCATAGTGTGGTGAATTGTGGTGTAGTGTAGTGTGCTGCGGTGGGGTGTGATATGGTGTAGTGTAGTGTGATGTAGTATTGTGTGGTATAGTTTAGTGTGGTGTGGTGTAGTTTGTGGTGTAGTTTGTGGAGTAGTTTGTGGTGTAGTTTGGTGTGTAGTGTGGTGTAGTGTGATGTGATGATGTAGTGTGGTGTGGTGTGGTGTAGTAGAGTGTTGTTTAGTGTAGTAAGGTGTGGTGTAGTGTGCTGTAGTGTAGTGTAGTCTAATGTGATGTGGTAGTGTGTAATGAAGACCACAGCTGTGCATTCCAAGTCACCTCACTACCCACACAGCAATATTACCCACACAGCACTACTGCCCACACAGCACTACTGCCCACACAGCACTACTGCCCACCTCCAGCACAGCAGCTCAAAGAGCAGACACTGAGACAGTCGGTGACGAGTCACGCCACCAAAACCAGCACGGTCTTATCATGCACACAGCCACAGACTGTGCAGCTATCTAACACTGCGCACAGGTTTCCACAGATGAGAGCAAACTTACCCTGGCATGCACACATTTACACATATTACACATTAACACACATACACATTAACACGCATACACATTAACACACAACAGGCATGAAAGCAAGCAAACAGATATGCACGAAGCAATGTGTGCACACACACACACACACACACACACACACACACACACACACACACACACTCAAAGTCTAAATGCATCCAGTCTATCATGTCTAACCATACAAAGCAGTTCAAATCAAAAAGGCAGAGCTCTGACAAACCAAATGCAACCAAACCAAACAAAACCAAACAAAACAAAACAAAACCAAGCAGCCATCAGGACCCCAGCTTTGAGTAAGAGGCGTGCAATCTCAAACAGGCTTTTTATACATTATTAACTTGGCATTTTTTACTACATGTGTCAACTTCAGTTTACATCCAGTGTCAGTAGACTTCACTTCAAGTCAGTCCTGTAGCTACCTGCCTTGTCACACACACCCCAAGTCAGTCCTGTAGCTACCTGCCTTGTCACACACACCCCAAGTCAGTCCTGTAGCTACCTGCCCTGTCACACACCCCAAGTCAGTCCTGTAGCTACCTGCCTTGTCACACACACCCCAAGTCAGTCCTGTATCTACCTGCCCTGTCACACACACCCCAAGTCAGTCCTGTATCTACCTGCCTTGTCACACACCCCAAGTCAGTCCTGTATCTACCTGCCTTGTCACACACCCCAAGTCAGTCCTGTATCTACCTGCCCTGTCACACACCCCAAGTCAGTCCTGTATCTACCTGCCTTGTCACACACCCCAAGTCAGTCCTGTATCTACCTGCCCTGTCACACACACCCCAAGTCAGTCCTGTAGCTACCTGCCTTGTCACACACACCCCAAGTCAGTCCTGTAGCTACCTGCCTTGTCACACACACCCCAAGTCAGTCCTGTAGCTACCTGCCTTGTCACACACACCCCAAGTCAGTCCTGTAGCTACCTGCCTTGTCACACACACCCCAAGTCAGTCCTGTAGCTAACTCCCCTGTCACACACACCCCAAGTCAGTCCTGTAGCTACCTGCCTTGTCACACACACCCCAAGTCAGTCCTGTAGCTACCTGCCCTGTCACACACACCCCAAGTCAGTCCTGTAGCTCCATCCCCTGTCACACACACCCCAAGTCAGTCCTGTAGCTACCTGCCCTGTCACACACACCCCAAGTCAGTCATGTAGCTTCCTGCCCTGTCACACACACCCCAAGTCAGTCATGTAGCTACCTCCCCTGTCACACACCTCAAGTCAGTCCTGTAGCTACCTCCTGTCACACACACCCCAAGTCAGTCCTGTAGCTACCTGCCTTGTCACACACACCGCAAGTCAGTCATGTAGCTTCCTGCCCTGTCACACACACCCCAAGTCAGTCCTGTAGCTACCTCCCCTGTCACACACCTCAAGTCAGTCCTGTAGCTACCTCCTGTCACACACACCCCAAGTCAGTCCTGTAGCTACCTGCCTTGTCACACACACCCCAAGTCAGTCCTGTAGCTACCTGCCTTGTCACACACCCCAAGTCAGTCCTGTAGCTACCTGCCTTGTCACACACACCCCAAGTCAGTCCTGTAGCTACCTGCCTTGTCACACACACCCCAAGTCAGTCCTGTAGCTACCTGCCTTGTCACACACACCCCAAGTCAGTCCTGTATCTACCTGCCCTGTCACACACACCCCAAGTCAGTCCTGTAGCTACCTGCCCTGTCACAAAGGTCAGCAGATAGAAATGTCAGCAGAAGCAGCTTCCATCTCACTTTGCAGGGAGCCACACCGATCCACACAGGACACAAGGTGTCAGCAACAGACACATGAATACTAAAGATTTCCAATGGAGTCACTCCATCCGTTTTAATTTTCAAAATGGTCTTTTGAATAATCTGTTGACTGAGTGGTAATATGTCTACATTAATTGTGGGAAAATAAGCCCTACACTTTTCATAATTTTGTTCCATCTCTGCGTGAGACAAATCATTTACTTCAACCACATCCGTCCCTGTGGCCAGAAGACATGAAAGAAAAAAAAAGTTATTAATGAGTTGACATTTCCTACTCCAAAACCCAATAAAGTGTTAGCCTTCATTCATTGTGCCAACAACCCAACACAAAGTGGCAAGGCAATTCAAATCATGGTGTCAGGGGTCAAACCAAACTTGAAGCCAACACTCAAATCAGTTTACTAGGACAGGAGAATTGACAACAACAATTCTACAAAACTGATTTCAAACCAAAAAGCAAAATGGAGTTTGAACTGAAAGGGCTGCATCTCATGATGGAAATGCGTGAGGTGAGGCTGTTGTAGAGATGCTGCGTGTGCGGTGCTAGGGTTTGGCAAGGCGCTGCAACGGAAGAGCTCTGCCATCACCCAGACAACTAAAAAAACAAGCAGGAAAACCGAAGCCAAGTTCTTTATGAAGGGCCAGTGTGGAAATCTGTCCTAGAGCAAACAGAGCCAAAGAACAGCCTGGCGACAGCCTGAAAACAGCCTGACAACAGTCTGAGGAATGGCCACAGCCTGGCATCAGCCTGAAAACAGCATGGCCACAGCCTGAGGACAGCCTGGCGACAGCCTGAGGACAGCCTGAAAACAGCCTGACAACAGTCTGAGGACAGCCTGAGGACAGCATGGCTACAGCCTGAGGACAGCATGGTCACAGCCTGAGAACAGCCTAGGACCAGCCTGAGAACAGCCTGGCAACAGCCTGACCCAGGTGTAGAAATGCATGGTGGGAGACAGAAGGAGACACTGCCAATGGTGAACGGCATGAGAAGAGAGTCAAGGCCTGGAGAAGAACAAGCAAAGCACCGGTACAAATCCTCTCACAGAGGGTGCCACCCCTCTCTCACTGGAGGTACCACCCCTCTCTCATCTGAGGCACCACCCCTCTCTCACTGGAGGCACCACCCCTCTCTCACTGGAGGTACCACCCCTCTCTCACCTGAGGCACCACCCCTCTCTCACCTGAGGCACCACCCCTCTCTCACTGGAGGTACCACCCCTCTCTCACCTGAGGCACCACCCCTCTCTCACTGGAGGCACCATCCCTCTCTCACCTGAGGCACCACCCCTCTCACTGGGGGTACCACCCCTCTCTCACTGGAGGTACCACCCCTCTCTCACTGGAGGCACCACCCCTCTCTCACTGGAGGCACCACCACTCTCTCACTGGAAGCACCACCCCTCTCTCACTGGAGGCACCACCCCTCTCACTGGAGGTACCACCCCTCTCTCACTGGAGGCACCACCACTCTCACTGGAGGCACCATCTCTCTTACTGGAGGTACCACCCCTCTCTCACTGGAGGCACCACCCCTCTCTCACTGGAGGTACCACCCCTCTCTCACTGGAGGCACCACCCCTCTCTCACTGGAGGCACCACCCCTCTCTCACTGGAGGCACCACCCCTCTCTCACCTGAGGCACCACCCCTCTGTCACTGGAGGTACCACCCCTCTCTCACTGGAGGCACCACCCCTCTCTCACAGAAGGCTCCACCCCTCTCTCACAGAAGGCTCCACCCCTCTCTCACTGGAGGCACCACCCCTCTCACTGGAGGAAAATCAGGAGTGTGCTGGGAAACCCCGCTGTCAAGCCTGGCACCAACCCTGGCAGAAACTCTGGCAGGGGAAATGGATAAATGAATGGATGGATGAATGGAAAGATAAATAAAACGAATGAATGAAATGAGTTCATGAAGAGCTTGTGCTGGACCTATGTGTGTCGGCCTTCTGCAGTTGCTGCCAGCACTCTTGCAGCAGGCAGCCATTCTACAGCGGCCATTTTGTCTCGCTGTCCCTTGCACCAGCTGCCCTCTGTGGCGGTCAGGGTTGAAGAACAGCCCAGACAAGAGAGCACACACTGCACAGTCCCCACTGACTCCAGTCTCCTTTCCTAGGCAATGCAAGTCCATCTCTACCTCTGTCACACTAGCAACCACCATCGTATGGTCTGACACACTAGCAACTACCATCGTATGGTCTTTGACACACTAGCAACCACCATCCTATGGTCTTTGACACACTAGCAAGCACCATCGTATGGTCTTTGACACACTAGCAACCACCATCGTATGGTCTTTGACACACTAGTAAGCACCATCGTATGGTCTGACACACTAGTAAGCACCATCGTATGGTCTTTGACACCCTAGCAATCACCATCGTATGGTCTGACACACTAGCAACCACCATCGTATGGTCTGACACACTAGTGTGGTAGGGCGAGTGGCTGTCGAGCATGGCAATCGGTGTTGAAGCGCGGATGGGTATTCGAGATAACAAGTTGAACCGGTGACTTTTCTAAGTGGTTTATTCACCTTAGTTTATCGCAGCGTCCAAGGGCACACGACACTAACCGTTTTCGCTCCCTTTTCCCTGTTCTTCTCACGAATTTCCCTCTTCTCTCTTCTTCCGCCATATCCCACTCAACCGTCCCACAATCCAACGTCACAAAAACTATCCAACGTCACAAAACTAAGAGAATCGCAATGCCGAATGCATACTACGATACTATGTTCTTTTCTTATTGAAAAATATAAACAACAAATAAGGACAACAACATTGGCAACCTCAAACCATGAAGTGCTAGATGAACCGGGAGGAGAAGCAGTTTGACGTGAAGGAAAGGCTAACCGGCTATTACTGCCCGTACCCCACCACACCCGCCCCGCCCTTTTATCTGCCACGCCCTCGTGGCAGGCCACGCAAAAGGTTCCCTGGGGGTCTGGGTAGTTCACTGGTATGGCACCCTAAGACTTAAGCCAATTAAGAATCCTCAAGTCTGCATTAGCCAAACTTCAGTGTGTTCAGAACGTCACCTTCTCACTCTATTTAGAAATTCGTCGATTCCCTGCTCTCAGAATTTAAGTGTGGTGATGCGTGCTATTACAATCACTGCATCAAATCAATACCTTGTCTCAACTGGTCTATCTACTCACTCCCGGTTATACAGCTCATCTCGTTTACAGGTCAGAATGCATATTATATACTCATGCAAAATATAACGATAATCATAACGATAGCAGCTTGCTACTATACTAACATGCACATCTAAATTATAAATGTCACGAATGATATACTTCAACCCCTCGCAATTCAAAATATCCAACACAATGAAAGTCTACTACAGCACTTTTCATGTCCCAGAATGTCCGACGTGTCGCATGTTCATTTCCTCGAACAGAATAATCAAAGTCCCACTGCTATAGCTCTCATTACAATTATTGTCTATGTGAGTCTTTATGCACACGGAAGTGGCTACCCATACAACTAGTCCCCAAACCGTTCTGGTGGCTGACCAGCATTTCTGCGGTCAGAACGTCTTGGGAGCAAGTTCCCATCACCACTGGCAGGCTGTTCCAAATCAACCCCAGAGGGCGGAGTAGTCCCGATTGTCTCCTGGTCACTTGCACGATCGTAACCGACAGTCGGTGGGGAGATTAGGGAGGAATGTTCAGATTCCTCTACTCTCTGGTGACGACGCCTCATAGCAGGTTGGGGCAAACTCCACGTACCCCAGTAGCCCGGTCGGCCTGTCGTCATCATCCTGCACTAACTCACAATTGCTGTGTGGGACCGCGGTTGTTTCCTCTGTGTCTGACGGGGGTCGGGCGAGTTGGATGTCGTTAAGGTTCAAACCCTTCACAGCGCCCCCCGCCAGTGGTTGCACCTCATACACAGAGTTGTGTGGGTGGGGTCGCCTGTCCACTATATTGGGGTCAGGTCCCCAGATGTCCTGGAACTTGTTTCGCCCCGTTGTTACACGCTTCCTGAAGCACACATAATCACCTACGTGCAGATCAGGAAGGAACGAGCTGTTATCATCATGTCTCTTTCCCGAAGGAGCTGCTCTTCGTGCTTCTCCTTCTCCTTCAGTGCTTTCTGACTGCTGGGACCGAAGGTCTCTCACCTCGTCGTTGAGTTTGGTGTGGCTGGTCTCCCCTGCATTCAGCTTGTTGGTCAGCTCAACAATGGAATCCTCCAGCTTCTTGTTTTTGGCATTGGCAGCCCTCAGCTCATCCTTCATCTGGAGCATCTTGTCCTTGAGTGTCTTGACCTCCTTGTTGCGGCGGGAGAGCTGGTCCTCAAGGCCGTGGACTCGCTCCATCTTCTCTGCCAGTTCCATGGACACCTGGCTTGTCTTGGCTCCATCCTCCAGCTTGCTGGACTTGTAGGTGTGGATTTTGTTCTCAGCCTGGGTCAGCTTGTAGGTCAGCTCCTCAATCTGTTCCAGGTAGGCCGTCTCTGTCTCATCCCCGGATTTGATGTGCTGCTGCTGCTGCTGCTGCTGCTCCAATGTGCACTTGAGAGCAGTCAGCTCTGCTTCCGTCTTATCGGCACGGGCCTTCTCTTTTTCATAGTTCCTCTGGTTGCTATCCCTGGTGGTCCGGGCACCCCTCCTCCAGTTGAACAGGTCGTGGCGACGAGGCTGGGGACAGTCTCGTCGGTAGTGGCCGCGCTGGTGGCAGTTGAAACATTCGATGTTTTTGATACGATTGCGGCGAGGCAGTCGGGGACGAGTTTGATTGGCCTTTAGGTTGGCGACCTCTTTGGTGAGCTGCTGTACAGCTTCCATCAGGGCTGTGATGCTGTCTTGCTCGGGGGAATTGGAAACTGCGGCTTTCATACACTGCACAACCGCAGGCACTGTCTCGGCTTCCCAGTCTCGCTCCAAGCTGGTCGCCAACTGACGCAGTTGGACAAAATCCGCGGGACCCTTTCGCAGAGCGCTCCTGAGCCTTTGACGGAGGTGCCCGGGGTGGAGACCTTCAACGAACGCTTCGCAAAACGTCCGCTCACTCATGTCCTCGCCCAACGGTGTCTTGCCATTCAGCCGTGCCCTTAAGTCGTCCAACGTCAGGGCGTAGTCCAAAATCGGCTCATTTGGACCCTGCTTCCTCCGGAATATCTGGTCGCGCAGAGCGGCAACCGACCTTCCGTCACCGAACTCCCTCACGACCACTTTACACACTTCTTCATATGTGGTCTTCTCGTGCCTTGGGAGTCGTACGACCAACCTGCGAGCGCGACCCTCCAAGTAGGACAGCACAAAGTCCAACGCCTGAAGTGCTGACAACCCCAGTGCCCCCACCGCCATCTTGATCTCCTCCACCCATTCTTCCACATCCATGTCATCGCCGTTGTCTCCACGGAAGGAAGGTATACGGCGTTCTATCCTCTGGTGGTAAGGAACTGGCACATATCTAATATTGTCCACACGTGGAGTAGAAGCATTCCTGCTTCTCTCCTCCGTACGAGAAAAGATCACCTCCTCGTCACTGTCTGCCATGATGTTAGTGAGCTCCGTGGGGGTGAGGGTGAACATGCTCACCAGGCAGGGATCGCGGCGTTCGGAAGTCCACAACCGAGCCACAGGCTGTTATTGAATCCCACCGCTGCCACCATTGTGGTAGGGCGAGTGGCTGTCGAGCATGGCAATCGGTGTTGAAGCGCGGATGGGTATTCGAGATAACAAGTTGAACCGGTGACTTTTCTAAGTGGTTTATTCACCTTAGTTTATCGCAGCGTCCAAGGGCACACGACACTAACCGTTTTCGCTCCCTTTTCCCTGTTCTTCTCACGAATTTCCCTCTTCTCTCTTCTTCCGCCATATCCCACTCAACCGTCCCACAATCCAACGTCACAAAAACTATCCAACGTCACAAAACTAAGAGAATCGCAATGCCGAATGCATACTACGATACTATGTTCTTTTCTTATTGAAAAATATAAACAACAAATAAGGACAACAACATTGGCAACCTCAAACCATGAAGTGCTAGATGAACCGGGAGGAGAAGCAGTTTGACGTGAAGGAAAGGCTAACCGGCTATTACTGCCCGTACCCCACCACACCAGCACCCACCATCGTATGGTCTTTGACACACTAGCAACCACCATCGTATGGTCTTTGACACCCTAGCAACCACCATCGTATGGTCTGACACACTAGCAACCACCATCGTATGGTCTGACACACTAGCAACCACCATCGTATGGTCTTTGACACACTAGCAACCACCATCGTATGGTCTTTGACACACTAGCAACCACCATCGTATGGTCTTTGACACACTAGCAACCACCACCGTATGGTCTTTGACACACTAGCAACCACCATCGTATGGTCTTTGACACACTAGCAACCACCATCGTATGGTCTGACACACTAGCAACCACCATCGTATGGTCTTTGACACACTAGCAACCACCATCGTATGGTCTGACACACTAGCAACCACCATCGTATGGTCTTTGACACACTAGCAACCACCATCGTATGGTCTGACACACTAGCAACCACCATCGTATGGTCTGACACACTAGCAACCACCATCGTATGGTCTTTGACACACTAGCAACCACCATCGTATGGTCTTTGACACACTAGCAACCACCATCGTATGGTCTTTGACACACTAGCAACCACCACCGTATGGTCTTTGACACACTAGCAACCACCATCGTATGGTCTTTGACACACTAGCAACCACCATCGTATGGTCTGACACACTAGCAACCACCATCGTATGGTCTGACACACTAGCAACCACCATCGTATGGTCTTTGACACACTAGCAACCACCATCGTATGGTCTTTGACACACTAGTAAGCACCATCGTATGGTCTTTGACACACTAGCAACCACCATCGTATGGTCTGACACACTAGCAACCACCATCGTATGGTCTGACACACTAGCAACCACCATCGTATGGTCTGACACACTAGCAACCACCATCGTATGGTCTGACACACTAGCAACCACCATTGTGCATCTGCTACTCCACAGATCTGACACTGCGTGGAGACAGCACCCAGCCTTGCAAGGACTCTCCAGCAGACCTCACTCCTCCACACAAAACCTTCTCTCTCTTGCTCTCTTTGTCAGCTACAGCTTTTCCCACCAGCCTTCCTATCTGCCTTCCCCACCAGCCTTCTTATCTGCCTTCCCCACCAGCCTGCCTTCCAGCCTTCCCCACCAGCCTTCCCCACCGGCCTTCCTTCCAGCCTTCCCCACCAGCCTTCCCCACCAGCCTTCCTTCCAGCCTTCCTCACCAGCCTGCCTTCCAGTCTTCCTCACCAGCCTGCCTTCCAGCCTTCCTCACCAGCCTTCCTAACCAGCCTTCCTAACTGCCTTCCCCACCAGCCTGCCTTCCAGCCTTCCCCACCAGCCTGCCTTCCCCACCAGCCTGCCTTCTGACCTTGCCTTCCAGCCTTCCCCACCAGCCTGCCTTCCAGCCTTCCCCACCAGCCTGCCTTCTGACCTTGCCTTCCAGCCTTCCCCACCAGCTTGCCTTCCAGCCTTCCCCACCAGCCTGCCTTCCAGCCTTCCCCACCAGTCTGCCTTCCAGCCTTCCCCACCAGCCTGCCTTCCAGCCTTCCCCACCAGCCTGCCTTCCAGCCTTCCCCACCAGCCTGCCTTCTGACCTTGTCTTCCAGCCTTCCCCACCAGCCTGCCTTCCAGCCTTCCCCACCAGTCTGCCTTCCAGCCTTCCCCACCAGCCCGCCTTCCAGCCTTCCCATCCAGCCTGCCTTCCCCTCCAGCCTGCCTTCCCCACCAGCCTGCCTTCCAGCCTTTCCCACCAGCTTGTCTTCCCCTCCAGCCTGCCTTCCCCACCAGCCTGCCTTCCAGCCTTTCCCACCAACTTGTCTTCCCCTCCAGCCTGCCTTCCCCACCAGCCTGCCTTCCAGCCTTCCCCACCAGCTTGCCTTCCCCACCAGCCTTCCCCTCCAGCCTGTCTTCCAGCCTTCCCCTCCAGCCTGCCTTCCAGCCTTCCCCACCAGCCTTCCTAACCCCCCTCCCCACCAGCCCGCCTTCCAGCCTTCCCCACCAGCCTGCCTTCCAGCCTTCCCCACCAGCCTGCCTTCCAGCCTTCCCCACCAGCCTGCCTTCCAGCCTTCCCCTCCAGCCTTCCTAACCGCCCTCCCCACCAGCCCGCCTTCCAGCCCTCCCCACCAGCCTGCCTTCCAGCCTTCCCCACCAGCCTTCCCCTCCAGCCTGCCTTCAGCCTTCCCCACCAGCCTTCCTAACTGTCTTCCCCACCAGCCTGCCTTCCCCTCCAGCCTGCCTTCCCCTCCAGCCTGCCTTCCAGCCTTCCCCTCCAGCCTGCCTTCCCCTCCAGCCTGCCTTCCCCTCCAGCCTGCCTTCCCCTCCAGCCTGCCTTTCAGCCTTCCCCACCAGCCTGCCTTCAGCCTTCCCCACCAGCCTTCCTAACTGTCTTCCCCACCAGCCTGCCTTCCCCACCAGCCAGCCTTCCCCTCCAGCCAGCCTTCCCCTCCAGCCTGCCTTCCCCTTCAGCCAGCCTTCCCCACCAGCCTGCCTTCCCCACCAGCCTGCCTTCCCCACCAGCCTGCCTTCCCCACCAGCCTGCCTTCCCCTCCAGCCAGCCTTCCCCTCCAGCCTTCCTTCCCCTCCAGCCAGCCTTCCCCTCCAGCCTGCCTTCCCCTCCAGCCAGCCTTCCCCACCAGCCAGCTTTCCCCACCAGCCAACCTTCCCCACCAGCCTGCCTTCCAGCCTTCCCCACCAGCCTGCCTTCCAGCCTTCCCCACCAGCCTGCCTTCCAGCCTTCTCTGTTCCTGGGCCTTGCACTGGCATGCACCAGGCTGTTAACAGCACCGAGCTGTCCAGTCACCCTCTCCATGTCTGCAGTCCCAGTGGCTGACCACTGGTCATCACAGGGAGGCAGTTCATGATCAACATGCTAGCAGACTTTCCCCTGGAAATGCCCTCTGCATGAAGTCTGCCACCTGGCAAGGTGCAGCTGAAACTGTCCTCTCACAGGTAGGTCTACATAACGACATTGCAACTTGAACTGTCCTCTCACAGGTAGGTCTACAAGAACGACATTGCAACTTGAACTGTCCTCTCACAGGTAGGTCTACAAGAACGACATTGCAACTTGAACTGTCCTCTCACAGGTAGGTCTACAAGAACGACATTGCAACTTGAACTGTCCTCTCACAGGTAGGTCTACATAACGACATTGCAACTTGAACTGTCCTCTCACAGGTAGGTCTACAAGAACGACATTGCAACTTGAACTGTCCTCTCACAGGTAGGTCTACATAACGACATTGCAACTTGCCACCCTGGGCACGATGTGCCAAGGTCAGACCAGAGGTCAGCTATGACTCGGACACAGATGCACACATGTGCATGCATGGACAAAAATGCTTACATATCACAGTCACACACATATATGGATGCAAACATATACTCACATGTATTCACACACACATGCATGCACAACTACACACACACACACACACACACACACACATGTGTACACATATAACCACATGCATTCACATACATACACATATATGCATGCACAAGTACACACACACACACACACAAACACACACACTGACACACAAACCCTCCATTCCAGATGTGCATTATGCAGATGAGTGTCATTTACATGCATACAACTGCACAGCATCAATGCAGATAGCTGAAACTTCAACTCAGGAAAGCGCAGAAAGCAGTGTTAATTTCATCCAACAACACAAAACTGCTTCAAAACGTTTTTCCATGATAGAGAAATCTTCAAACCATCATGGAGACAGCCTCGTGCACTCAACACCAACAAAGTGGGGAATACAAACCCTCATGGAGACAGCCTCGTGCACTCAACACCAACAAAGTGGGGAATACAAAACCTCATGGAGACAGCCTCGTGCACTCAACACCAACAAAGTGGGGAATACAAAACCTCATGGAGACAGCCTCGTGCACTCAACACCAACAAAGTGGGGAATACAAACCCTCATGAAAGGAACTTTAGGAGTCCCATAACTGGGCACCCTACACAAAATTCTCAAAAGTCAGTCATATACACTGGCTTCAGTGAGGAGCAACTGGAAAACCCACAAGAACCTGGAATAACCCTGGAGAACCACTGAGGCGCAGGGATGAGAACACAACATCAGTGAGCCGTAGCCAGCAGTAGCCAGCCGTAGCCAGCGACATGAGACTGTGAGACTGTGGAAACACGACACAAGACTGCGGGAACACGACACGAGACTGCGGGAACACAACACGAGACTGCGGAACATGACACGAGACTGCAGGAACACGTATGTAGGGCGAGAAGCCTGTGGCTGGAGAAGGGGAGAAGTCAAGATGGCTGCCAGCATGGAGGAAGCTGCAAGGGATTAGCGTGCACTGCTCAGTGCAGCCAAAAGCATGGGGGAGGCTCAGCCACTGTGTTGCTGTACTGCATGCCAACATGTGTTCAGTGAGTGGATGACAACGACCAGCAGTTTCAAGCATGTTCTCTTTCATATTCTGTGTCCTGTTTTTGCTTGCAGTGTGAGGCCAGATGCATTCTCTGGTGTTGTTTAAATTTTGCTGATGACAGCTCGGGCAGTTCCTACATAACCCTGTCTGCTGGCTGCAAGCTTAGGAAATGACCCCTGAACCTCAGCCTGACATCCTTCCTACCTCCCCAGCTGCCTTTGTCACAGAGCTGTTGCCTGCCGCCTCCTCCGTCACTGCTGCTGCTGACGCTGCTGCCTTGATCTGGGACCGTTGCCGCCAGAGGTCCAGCACTGTCTTGCCATGGTGAGCCTCGGCGCCGAGACGTCGAGGACGCGAGCCAAGGCGGCGGCGGGGCAGGGGGTTGCGGAAGGCGGCCTGGGCGTTGCGAGAGAGCAGCTCCATGAGACTGCCGCTGGGCTTGGCGGGGGGCCGGGCTGGGGATCCCGCGGGGCCTCGCAGTGGTGACCGGATGGCAGAGTGGAGGGGAGACCTCACTCCAAACCGCTGGACCCCCACCTTGGCCGGACTGCGGTGCACATGGGCCCCTCCCGAGGCATTGCTCAAGTTCTCCCACTGACTGGAGGCTGTGGACCCATGGAGAAACTTTTTCTTTTTCTTCTTGGAGTCGGGAAAGTTGTACGTCCCCATGCGGCGTCTCTTGCGGACATGTCTGGACTTCCCTCTGGCGGGCTGGCCCTCTGTGTCCGCAAAGGAATCTGCAGTCGGGGACCCATCGCTCCCCTCCTTGCTGTGGGTGCTGGCCTGGCTGCTGCCTCCACTACTGCTGGGGCTGCCCAAGTTGATGATGACGTTGGAGACGGGCAGCAGGTTGATGGTCTTGATGCCCAGACAGCTGGCAGGCAGCCCAGACTTGCGTGCCTTGTTCACGCGGCACCCTTCCTTGGGCCCAGGGGTCTTTCCAGGGGGGGGCTCACCATTTCCTGGGGGGTCATCGCCCTTGGAGGGGACCTCCTGTGGGGGAGGGGGGGGCGTGGGGCCAGGAGAGGGGGTGGAGAGGGGGGCCGTGTCAAGGGCCCACAGGCCTGAGCTGCCTGAGGTTTCTGTGCTCTTCGCCTTGCCAGCTGTAACTTCTCTAGGTTTCTCTGCCTCTTCTGGCTTCTCCAGTGCTTCCAGGGCTGCCTCTGGCTCCTTGGTCACCCTCCCGTCCTTACTGTTTATCTCAGCATTGTCATCCATCTCCATTTTTTCATCCTTCTCATTTCCCTCCATCTTTCCACCATCTCCAGCATCAACCTGCAAATCCGACATTTCCACATTTTGGGCATCTTTCTTATCTTCAATCCTACATGAGTCAGGTTTATCTGAGTATCCGTCTTGAGCATTGAAAACTTCGCTGTCTGGTGCCATTTCGCTAACCTTTTTGGGATTATCACCCCCCCCTGAGGAATGCTCTTTGTCCTCACAGTTCTCGGTCCTCTGCTCCTGGTGTGGAGGGATCTCACTGGTGTATTCCCTCTCCTCTCCAGGCACTCGGTCAGCGAGGCCTTGCGGCTCGTCGCCGCTGGCTACATCTACAGAGAGAAATTCTGACTGGGCTTCTAATGGAGGTGCTGCACCCCCCTGGCCACAGGCAGATGCTAGGCGTGGGGACGCGAGGTCCCCGGTACTTACTTCGGCAGGCGCAGGCTTGGGGGTGGAGGGCTGGGCAGTCTCCGAGGACTCGGCGTAGCCATTGAGGAGGCCAGCGCTGACCTCCTCCACTGCTGCAGGTGATGCTTCCATGTCACGTCCATTTAGCACCAGTGCCTGAACCTCGGCACTGTTGGACGGGGCCTGGGTGTCCCCATTGTCGGACAAGTCCCAGATCTTGCTGCTGGTCAAGTCCCCATCAAGGCCGTTGGTCAGAGCCGACTTGGCGGATTCAGCCACAACCTCCTCCATATCAGCCATCTTGGCAGTGTCCATCACCGTGGGAGCAGAAGGAGAGCTCACACTCTGAGGGGAAACAAAAACAAGCGATGAAGCAACAACTACAGATTGGCTCTATGCAAAAAAAGTCTGAGACAGCAACCAAACAAAAACAAGCGATGAAGCAACAACTACAGATTGGCTCTATGCAAAAAAAGTCTGAGACAGCAACCAAACAAAAACTAGAGCTACAGCAACAAGTATCACGGGGTCTAATAATGCGAGGGAAAAGGAGGCCGCAGTGAGGGAAAAGGAGGCCGCAGTGAGGGAAAAGGAGGCCGCAGTGAGGGAAAAGGAGGCAGCAGTGAGGGAAAAGGAGGCAGCAGTGAGGGAAAAGGAGGCAGCAGTGAGGGAAAAGGAGGCAGCAGTGAGGGAAAAGGAGGCAGCAGTGAGGGAAAAGGAGGCAGCAGTGAGGGAAAAGGAGGCAGCAGTGAGGGAAAAGGAGGCAGCAGTGAGGGAAAAGGAGGCAGCAGTGAGGGAAAAGGAGGCCGCAGTGAGGGAAAAGGAGGCCGCAGTGAGGGAAAAGGAGGCCGCAGTGAGGGAAAAGGAGGCAGCAGTGAGGGAAAAGGAGGCAGCAGTGAGGGAAAAGGAGGCAGCAGTGAGGGAGAACAACAGACACTGCAGCAAGCGCCATCGCAACTCAATCAGACTTCCCCCGCCATGAAGCTGAAGACAGAAAAGGAAAGCAGAAAAGGACAGTGGAGACGAACATGGGCGAGAGAAGAAACACACAAGGGAGGCTTGAAAATGAGACCAGGATGACAGATGATAGAATAAATTAATTAATTAAGTTTCATGGCCTATCACTGTATCAGCCTCTTCAAAATCACTAGAGTGGTTTATGTTTCAGCAAGACAAATCTAGACTTTTGAAGTTTTGTATTTATAATTTTATTACTAGTCTTTCATAAAACATATAAGGGGACCCAGTAGGTCAATTCTTACCCCCAACCCACAGAGATAGATGAGAACTAGAGGAGAAGACATAAAGACAAGACAGAGGGTACGGACCATGAAGACAGATGAGAAAGAGGAGATAAGACATAAAGACAAGACAGAGGGTACGGACCATGAAGACAGATGAGAAAGAGGAGATAAGACATAAAGACAGAGGGGACAGACCACGAAGACAGATGAGAAAGAGGAGATAAGACATAAAGACAAAACAGAGGGGACAGACCACGGAGATGAGAAAGAGGAGATAAGACATAAGGACAAGACAGAGGGGACGGACCACGAAGACAGATGAGAAAGAGGAGATAAGACAAGGACAAGACAGAGGGGACGGACCATGAAGACAGATGAGAAAGAGGAGATAAGACATAAAGACAAGACAGAGGGGACAGACCATGAAGACAGATGAGAAAGAGGAGATAAGGCAAGGACAAGACAGAGGGGACAGACCACGAAGACAGATGAGAAAGAGGAGATGAGACATAAAGACAAGACAGAGGGGACAGACCACGAAGACAGATGAGAAAGAGGAGATAAGACAAGGACAAGACAGAGCCTGAGGGGACGGACCACGAAGACAGATGAGAAAGAGGAGATAAGACATTGTTGCGGAAGAATGTGAAATGCCTGTGGATGCAAATGTAATGGGAAATGCCGCAGTTCGGGAACTTTCCCTGTCGCCTTGTACAGATCAAATTGGACTGAGACGGACGGTTTTTAGTGACGATG
>JAWQFJ010000515.1:0-15000 GCA_034096865.1 Theodoxus fluviatilis
GACACTGTCCATGAAAAATTAAGGAATTATCCATGTCCCCACTGTCAGTACAGAGCTGGTAGGAACACCACCCTGCAAAAACACATAGACACAGTCCATGATGGTTAAAGAAAACATCGGTTTGACCATTGTCAGTACAGAGCTGGTCAGATAGGCAGGCAACAAAGACATGTAAATGCTGTCCACAAAACTGAACTAAATAAGATTGTATCAGTGTCCTCATTGTCAGTACAGAGCTGGTCAGAAAAACAATCTGCAAACACACTTGTAGATGGAGTGAAAGAAAGGATAAATGTTTGGAACTCTTTAAAAAAAAAAAATAGAAATGAGAAGCAAAAGACTCGTTGTTGAATAACAAACTGAAACATCGGGTATGTGGGACTACAAAGGTCTACACAAAAAATGTTTAACATCATCTGTCAACACAGGATTCACTCACCTCCCACAGACACCTGGTGGTCTTTCCTCATCCTTGAGAGTCCTGTTGTCCTCTTTTAGAGCATGTTCTCCAAAACATGATATTGTTATATTTTCCATTTGAAATGACCTCCACATGCAGAAACACATCTACCTTTTGTTTCTTGGCTTTGTTTGATGGGCAACTGATCACCTAAAATCCATGTGCATTAGGGTTTTCATTTCTCTGAGGCTGTGTGGTGTGGTTTGTCTGCAAGTTGACTTCCTGATTGTGTTTGATAACCTGCAGAGCTTCCTCACTGTGTTGGTCATCTTGACCACAGGACTGCTTGGTTGTGGGGACTGTGATTGGCTACCTTGTTTACAGCACAGAGACTGTGTCACTTGTCATAGTAAGAGAGGTGTTCTTTAGCAACAGTGATAAGAGCATGGAGGAAAACATTGACTGGCTGTTTGATGACCCACTTCCATGTGTGGACATGTCAGCTTCTGACCATCACTTGAAGACTGAAGAGAAGTGTGAGTCAGGTTTTGAGGACCAGCTGCATGATGGGACTGGTGTGAAAGCAGAGAGCGCTGTGAAGGAAGAGGTGGTAGTGAAAGTGGAGAGAGAAGACAAGGCAAGTGTGAAGCAGTGCTTGTGTTTGTCAGTCCCTGATGGCTGTGGTGCTTGTGTGTTGAAGTGTGGCAGGGCTGAGGGAAGGGGTGAATGTAGCTGGGCTGATATGGAGGGTGAGAAGTACATGGGAAGTATACAGGGTAAATGCAGTCTCCTGCCATATGTGGTGTTGAAAAGACTGCCTGAGACTGGCTTGGGAGGTGTTGCTTCCCTGGGTCTTCTACAGGGAGAGCAGTGCATGGAAGGAGTGTGTGTGTGTCAGCCGGAGCAAGCAGTGGACAAGTCGGCAAGCTGTGGGAGGTGTGCTTGGTGCCCACTGGTGAAGGTAGAGGGAGGAGGTGTGTGTAGGAGAGAGGAGGAAGAGAGAAGAGATGAAGGATTGATAAGCATGGTGCAGCCCCATGTTTCCATGGAGGACTGCAAGATGGAGGTGAAGCCTGAGTCTTGTGTGGAGACAGGTGTGGAAAGGCTGTGTGAAGGACAGATGCAGAATGGAGAGAGAGATGTGCAGTTGCAGGCCAGGGCTGAGTCGCGTGTGGCCACAGGTAGCAGGGGGTCAGTGTGTGCGGCCCAGTGGTCAGAGAGCAGCCCAGCCCTTGTGGCAAGCAACAGCAGCAGCAGCCCTGCAGTGTCAGAGCCAAGGCTATGTGTGTCCAGTCAGGAGACTGCAGAGTTGTCTCCCCTGGAGAAAGGGCACTGTAGTCCTCCCAGGCAGAAGCAGTGTAGAAAGAAAGGCCGAGTGCAGAGTGCTGGTAGTGTTGTCCATCAAGAAGCCAGGGAAGCTTCAAATCCCCATTCCAATGTGAAGACAGTTCATGAAGATTTAAGGAAACATGCTTGTCCCCATTGTCCTTACAGATCTGGTAGGAAAGACACACTGAAAAGACACATGGACACTGTCCATGAAGGTTTAAGGAGGTATCCATGTCCCCATTGTCCTTTCAGAGCTGGTGAGAAAGGCAACCTGCAAATACATATAGACACTGTCCATGAAGGTTTAAGGAGGTATCCATGTCATCATTGTTCTTACAAAGCTGGTCATAAGGGCAACCTGCAAAGACACATAGACACTGTGCATGAAGGTTTAAGGAAGTACCCATGTCCTCGTTGTCTTTACAGAGCTGGTACAAAACCCTACCTGTTAAAACACATAGACACTGTCCATGAAGGTTTAAGGAAGTATTCGTGTCTCCATTGTCCTTACAGAGCTGGTCTGAAAGGTAACCTGCAAACACACATTGACACTGTCCATGAAAGTTTAGGGAAGTACCCATGTCCCCATTGTCCATATAAAGCTGGTCAGAAAGGTGACCTGCAAAAACACATAGACACTGTGCATGAAGGTTTAAGGAAGTATCCATGTCCCCACTGTCAGTACACAGCTGGTCAGAAAGGTGACCTGCAAACACACATAGACAATGTCCATGAAGGTTAAAGAAAACAACTGTTTCCCCATTGTCAGTACAGAGCTGGTCAGAAAGGCAGGCAACAAAGACATGTAAATGCTGTCCACAAAACTGAACTAAACAAGATTGTATCAGTGTCTTATTGTCAGTACAGAGCTGGTCAGAAAAACAATCTGCAAACGCACTTGTAGATGGAGTGAAAGAAAGGATAATTGTTTGGAACTCTTGTTAATTTAATTAAGAAAAGGGAGTGTGATATGACGCAAAAGACCCGATGTTGAATAACAAACTGAAACATTGGGGATGTGGGACTACAAAGGACTGCATGAAATATTTCACCTCATTTTTTAACACTGGATTCTCTCACCTCCCACAGACACCTGGTGGTCTTTCCTCATCCTGGAGAGTCCTGTGGTCCACTTTTAGAGCATGTCCTCCAAAACAAGATATTCTGATCATTTCCAGTTGAAATAACCTTCACAGGCAGAGATACATATTCTACCTTTTGTTTCTTGGCTTTATTTGAAGGGCAACTGAAAAGATGAAATCCATGTGCTTTAGGGTTTTCATTTTCTCTCAGGCTGTGTGGAGTGGTTTGTCAGCAAGTTGACTTCCTGATGATGTTTGATGACCTGCAGAGCTCCCTCACTGTGTTGGTCATCTTGACCACAGGACTCCCCGGCGAAATGACATTCTAGAAATTTCTAAAATTCTAGAACATTCTAGAATGTTCTGGAATAAATTTGATGGAATAATTCTAGAATTCTTTAATTCCAGAATAATTCTAGAAAATTCTAGAACACTACTTTTTCTTAGAATATTATTCTAGAACAAGACCATTCAAAGAATATTATAGAAAATTGTAAATAAAACGATATTTAAAACAAGAAGTGAACAATAAAGCATTTCAACACACACGCAAGACACTTTAGTGATCACACACAGAATATAAGATTTAGTGTTAAATCACCTAAAGTTCATTCACAGTTCTTAATTGTCCACAATTTTCATTTTCTGATCACAGAACAGTTCTAATCATAACTCGCTGAGTCGCTCACAGTTGCAGTGTGCACATTTCTTTGCAATACACAATAGTGATCTTGATTAAAACTCAGAATTTAATAATAGAGCAACTAGTGTTTGTCACGGCCCGAGTGGATGACTACTGATGGGAATTGTAGTCCCGTGCGATCATGGATCCAATATACAATGTCCATGGGAGCGACAATTACGCGTCTGATCGTACGCTCGCCTTGTTTACGTCAAGATCTAAAAATAGCATTAGCAAACGGAAGTGGCCGACTTATCGCAATGCCTGCTGGGAAGCAGAGAGACCGCGCACTTAGATCGCTTTCAAACTTGTGCAAGTTTTATCTAAATCGGACCAGTTTTAGCTGTGATCGAAATCGGACCAGTTTTAGCTGTGTTGTGGTGATTTTTGTCGAGATTTCGACTGACTTTTTTCGCGTCATGGCTGACTCCGCATCGGATGAGAGCGAAGGAAGCGACATTGGTGCTGATTTTGACGATGTCTGATGCGAGAGATGTTGGAAGAGGAATCGTCGGAGGAAGAGTTTCTAGGCTTCCAAGGATCGTGGCAGACAGAAAATTTTCGTTCTCGTATGCGACACGCCTTTCGACGCGCTCAAGGAGTAAAGATTGACATCCCCTCGGACGCAAAACCTCTTCATGTCTTCTCTGATCTTCACAGACGCGATCATGCGCGATCGGCGATGTGGGAACCCTTGTGACAGAGACACAAAGTCACACATCGGTATGCTGAGAGAGAGAGAGAGAGAGAGAGAGAGAGAGAGAGAGAGAGAGAGAGAGAGAGAGAGAGAGGAATCCACCTCCTACCAGCTCCAAGTGGGCACTTGTGACAGTTCCTGAGATTAAAACTTTCATCGGTCTCTCCATCGCAATGGGTGTGCTTCGCTTGCCTGAGTCTGGTGAGAAGCAAGATTTTTGGCGACAGAAGTGGCTTTTCCGTCGACGTAGTTTTCGAGACTAAGTTCCCCAAGGCAATCGAGAGACAGATTCCTTTCTCTGTGGCGGTACCTGCATCTACAATTAGGTCCCCAATAACTTTCTTCACTGCTCACAAGAATTGCAAGGTATGAGGTACAATTATGAAAGGGATTTGATTGATAAAATCAGTTGGATGGAAATTGGTGATTCAGATATTATCTGAATCTCTGATGTGTGCAGTTGTTTCAAACACCATCTGATGAGTACCATTTCAAAATCTGTATTAAATAATCAACATTTAACAGAGATTGGTTTGTTGTTTATTAACTAAATATTCTGTTTGAATGTTTTTGCTAAACAATTCCAAAATACTCTCATACCTAATTATTCTTCTCAATAATATAATTATTGTTCTTGAATTGTTCCAGAATGTGCAGTCAGTTTTCTGGAATTTCATCTTGAATTGTTCCAGAATTATCTGTCAGTATTCTATAATATTCTGGAATAACATTCCAGAATAATCTGGAATAATTCCAGAATTATTCTAGAACTGTGTTTCCTTCTTCGTCTGTAAGGATTCAAGAACATTCATTACCATTCTAGCATATTCTAGAATATTCTAGAATATATTCTAGAATATTCTCTTGAATTCTCATTTAACCTTCTGTCATTATTCCAGAACCTTGGACTTTGGTTCCAGAAGTCATATTCTAGAATATTCTGGAACATTTCTAGAATTGTTCTGGAAAGATTCCAGACCGTTTCGCCGGGGTGCTTGGTTGTGGAAGAATGTGATGTCTTGGTGTCAAACTGACACCTTGTGTTTTTTGTTGGAAAGAGTTGGGTCCATGAATGTGACATTGTGTATGGTGGAAGTGTATCATCAGCTGTGGTCAGTGATGGCATATTTGCCCACCTTGACCATTGTCCTGGTCAAGTGGACATTTTGAGAGCAGAAGCTTGCACTTGTTTCCCCTAGACTACTGAAAGTGGCTATGCCAGTTACACAGGGAACTGTATGGCTGAGTGATTTGAAATTGTGCATGATGGGGAAAGCCAATGCCCTGTACACAGTGTTACATGTTCTGGTCAGGTTGACCAGTGCACTGGACTACAGGACAGCCAAGAACAAGCTGCAGGTGTGGGTTCATGGAGAAGTGGTCTGAAAGTTACTTGCTTTGTTCTTTGTAACGGTAGTTTTGTGTGCATGGATGACAGTGTTCTGGCACTTGATTTTGTGGTTATGAATAATGCATTAAAATCCACAGGAAACTGTGATTGATTGCATCAAGATAGTTTTAAGTGTTGACATTGAGAGTGTGTTTGTGCTTTGTTTACAAATTAATTATTGAAAACACATCCTGTAATTTTTGTGTTAGTGCCTTCATTTATAAATGCAGACCTGCCACCTATTCAAAAAATAATTGCAATCATTCAATATTTGCTGGAAATACTTCAATCCCTCAAAATACCAAATGTATTATTCAAGTGTCAATGATTCCAATTTTGTGATTCGTCACAACCCTAACAACCCGCCTCTGAGCCAGTGGTTGAAACAGTTTCTGCCGGTGCTCCACACTAGCACACGGATGAGACGGGCAGCTCCAAACCCGCCTATTGTGGGAGAAAGAAACTGTTTCAATTTAAGAAAACTGCTGATGCCCTCGACCCTCCCCTTCCCTCGTACTTTGGCTCAGGAGACCAACATCGGGTGTCACCCTTGCCCCAAATGTGTACTGTGTCAGAGATACCTGCAGGACACTACCACCTTCCGCAGCGTCTTTACTGGCCAGTCTTTCCACATCAGAGACTGCTTGTCGTGCACGTCAACCAACGTCATCTATCTCATTGACTGTGAACAGTGTCACGACAGGCAGTATGTGGGTGAGACTGGCCAGACCATACGTAGAAGGTTTTACGGACACACGTACGACATCCGCAATAACTTAGACACCCTAGTGGCTAAGCACTTCAGGTCCCCTGGGCACTGCCTCTCCCACATGAGAGTGACCATTATTGAGCAAATACACGTGGACGATGCCAACATCCGTAAGCGGAGAGAGAAGTTCTGGCGCTTCAAGCTACGAACCAACTACCCTGAAGGACTGAATGTGTTTGACTGAGAGAGAGAGAGATGGATGGAACTATGAACACTTAAAGAGAGAGAGAGAGTTGGAGGTGGAGAGAGAGAGAGAGAGAGAGAGGGAGACAGAGAGAGAGAGAGAGACAGAGAGAGAGAGAGACAGAGAGATAGAGAGAGAGAACACTCTGGACACTGGATGCTGAGAGAGCTCGGACTCCGAGAACTCGGGCTAGAACATTTTTTTGGGGATGAGGGTGGTGGAGAGAGAGGGAGGGAGGGAGAGAGAGAGAGGGAGAGAGAGAGAGAGAGAGAGAGAGAGAGAGAGAGGGAGAGAGAGGAGGGGTAGAGCTCTGGAGTGCCTACGTCATGTCATTCTGAAGTTTTTTACGTCACGTGTTGCATCATTTATGTGTTTCTGTATTAACTGAAGAAGGGCGTATGCCCGAAAGCCTTTTGATTTTGGTGTTTGTCGTGTGTTTTTTTCTTATTAATGATTCCAATTTTGTCTGAGTTTAGTGTAATGTTATAGTCTGGGGGACATCAATGCTACTCAAATGAGCATTGTGGGGCTGAGTTTGAAACCCTGCAGTCTTCAAAGAGTATGTTGCTGAAGGCCAAGTCAGCTGAGAGGTGAATTCCCTGGGTAGAAGCTTAGAAAGTGCCAAACCTTTCTCACATGGATAGACTGCATAAACTGTAATGTTTATTCACCAGTGAAAAGTGTAGAGTTTTTCAGGGACACTTCATGACAGATTGGCCAATAGTGAAAAATAATACCAACTTCCAATATTCCCTCCCTATTCTGTTTTTGACTCACATGCGAAGCAAAAGTGAGTCTATGTACTCAGCTGTGTCGTCCGTCCGTCCGTCCGTCCGGGCGTAAAAAACTTAAACGTTGAATTTTTCTCGGACACTATTAAGTCTATCAACACCAAATGTGGCATAATGGTGTATGATGACAAGGCCTCAAAAAACATACATAGTGACTTGACCTTGCTTCAAGGTCAAGGTCACAGGAGCCATAAATGTGGTCTCAAAAACAGTCATTTTTTCACATTTTCCCAATTTTCTCCCACGTTATTGAGAATGGCGACCTTAGCTACAAGTGGTATATAGGTCAAAGCAAGCCCTATCTTTTGATACCAGTTTGGTTGACCTTGCTTCGTCAAGGTCACAGGAGCTCTTCAAAGTTGGATTGTATACATATTTTGAAGTGACCTTGACCCTGAACTATGGAAGATAACTGTTTCAAACTTAATAATTATGTGGGGCACATGTTACACTTTCATCATGAGATACATTTGGTCACATATCATCAAGGTCAAGGTCACTTTGACCCTTATGAAATGTGACCAAAATGGGGTAGTGAACCACTAAAAGTGACCATATCTCATGGTAGAAAGTGCCAATAAGCACCATTGTGCTTCCTATGTCTTGAATTAACAGCTTTGTGTTGCATGACCTTGGATGACCTTGACCTTGGGTCAAGGTCACATGTATTTTGGTAGGAAAAATGTGTAAAGCATTTCTTAGTGTATGATGTCATTGGTGGGTTTAGTTGGTTGACCTTGAAGGTCACCTGAAGGTCAAGGTCATGTAAAGGTCAAGGTCAAGCATGTGAGTCGTATGGGCTTTGCCCTTCTTGTTTCATCTTGAATACTCCGATTTGGAGTTTTGGAAAAGTGGCAGATCTGGAAATGTGTTCTTCTGTTTATTTCTGTTCTGTGGGGATTGATTAGATTTGTAAGTGCCAAGTACCTGAGAGTTATAACATGAATGGTCATGTTGAATTTGGACTACTGCAACAGTCTGCTACTGGGTGAAACCCAGGGTCAGCTCCAAAGACTTCAACAGGTCCAGAACATTGTGGCCAGGGTAGTCACACCCACCCAGTCATTCTCATATGACGCCCATTCTTCATGACCTGCACTGGCTACCCATTCACCATTGAATCAAGTACAAAACACTTTGGCATGTGTACAACTGTGTCAGTGAAGCAGCCCCAAGGTATCTGACTGACTTCCTCAGGTATTATGTTCCTGGGAGAGATCTCAGATCGTCGTCACGGTCACTTCTCCAAGTTCCACACTGCAACAACAAGAAGTCTGGAGAGAGAGCATTTTCAAAGGCAGGACCAAGGCTGTGGAATGGCCTTCCAGAGATGGTGCAAAAATCTGTATTGCTTCAGACCTTGAAATCCAGCCATCTTTGACTATGTTAAAAGCCTGAAGCATGTGTGGGCATGAGATTGGTGCTATAAGAGCCAACACACACATACATACATACATACATACATACATACATACATACATACATACATATCAAAAATACTTTATTTATGAAAATTGCAGAAATTCTGCGCACATGAACAAATAATGAATAAACACACCTAGTAACTTGAGCTGTCCGACCCACAAAAGAGATAAGGGAGACCTACTTTGGCATGTAAAGTGGTGGAAGCCAACTCGGCAACAGCTAGATTGTCTTGACCAAGAAGATTAGCTATATACATGTCCACATTGACACACATAGGCATGGGTTTTCATGAGTGGCCAAAATGTCAAGCACAAAATATAGAGCTGTTAAGCTACATACATGTATATATCTGCCATGCCAAACATTCAGGATGTCATATTCAGTGTAGACTCCTGCATAATAGCTGCAGTCATATTTATATTTATATACTCCTCAGTAGGATGTGAGTATAAGAGGCAGGTTATAGCATTCAGATGTTCAGTATTATACTGAAATTTACTTGTCTTCATATATCAGAGCATTTTCTTTTACATTAATATCCCCTCATTTTGACATGAAATACTGGGAACAGCTTTTTGGCATTATTGAGTTATACAAGAACCAACACAAGCAATTGGCATTCACACAGGTGTTCAAGAAAGCATTGCATGGTAGAGCCACCTCAACAATCCAGCACCTCCCACTGGCATAGTCAATGAGGCACATATCAGGTCTTGTGTGCTGGACACTTGCAAACCCACCAGTGTCCTCCTGCAGAAAGTGAGACTGTTTCACAATTTGGTTTATGAGGACACAGGACTCTTCATTCTGGTGTGATAACTTTTCTTTTCTTTCTCGTGAGATATTTTTTATCTGTTTGATATCCTGCAAAGTTTTCTTCAGTGTGTGACCGGGTGAAGTGAAGCCCGAAGCCTTTACATGGACTCTCTGTCTGTCTGTCTGTCTGTCTGTCTGTCTGTCTGTCTGTCTGTCTGTCTGTCTGTCTGTCTGTCTGTCTGTCTGTCTGTCTGTCTGTCTGTCTGTCTGTCTCTCTCCCTCTTCCTCACCCTCACCACCCCACCCCACCCCAACATTGGTTCCCCTCTCTCCTCCCTCTATCATGTATCCTGCATCTCAGATGCCAATGTTATATATGTTGTAAGACCAGCCTACTATGTAGCTTATCAGTCCGGGGAGGGTTGCAGAGCGGCCTTTCCCCATCGTCTGTTAATTGGACTTGACATGTGACCGTGGACAGATCTCTCCTGTCATTCTTGTGCTGCACTATGCCTAAATTTATAAGATACAAGAGACAAATTTGATGCTTTCTTTAAGACATCTGATTGCAATGGTGCAATATCCATTCGGTTGACTTTGTTATGCCTATCGAGGTAACACTTGGTATGAATAATTTTGGTTAAGTATAAGGCAGCAATAAGCCTTTTTCTATCATTAAGAAAACACAAACTCTGGGACAGGCTGAGATCGCGACGGCCGATGCCAAGCCTGGCTCCCCAGACATCCGCACATTTCTTTGATAAGGAGGGACTGTCGGTAGACCCGGGAAGAAGACCACTACCAGTCTCTTGGGAGACCATTGTCATCCAAGTATAATAAAGAAAACTCAAAACGCCACGGGTTTGCCTCCTCCCTGCCTTGTACATCAACGGACCAGGAGCCTGCATCACCAACCAGGCACAACATCACCTTGGCTCCACCACACTTGTATGCTGGTTCTACCTTTCTCTTCTGCATGTATAATTCTAGGGATGTTCTTGCTGTGTTTTTCACTTGTGGATCATCACTGTTGAGAACACTCACGTAGAAAGATAGCTTCTTGGTGTAATAAGCTATTCTTGGGTCAGATATGCCAAGTCCCCCTTCTCTTCTTGGAGCAAAAACAAAGTCTCGGTTCAATGACTTCTTTAAGTCCATCCATGACCTGATCATCTCAATTATTTCATTTTCTACTTTGTCCAGGGATTTCTCAGTGAAATGACAGTTAGGGAAGTAGAACTTAAAGTTAAGCCTTGTCAGTGCCATGGTGTTGATGGCTTGTAACTTGGCAGCTATTGGGAGGGGAGCTCTGTCAATCTTATCCATAGTGTTCTGGAATTCTTCTATAATCTGCTCTACTTGATCTTTCTCAGCTGATCCAGTTAGATTGATGTCATGGCCCAGGTATCGGTTAGACCCTTCACGAGGATAGATAGGAAGAGGTGACTCTTGTATGTCTATCTGTGTGTTCATTGTTTTGTCACGCTTGCTCCAGTTGTTTCCACTTCTCTGACCTTTCATTATGACACATTTGCGGTGCTTGACTTTCATTCCTGTGTACTTCATAAATTCTTCTGTTTTCCTTGCTGCTTCTTTGATGCTGTCTTTACTGGTGCTCATGATGTCCACATCATCAACATAGGCTTGGATTGGATTGGGTGATTCAGTATTGGTGTGGTTTGTTCAATCCATCTAATCCACTTGTTGATGCCTTGTTCAAAGAGTATAACTGACCAAGGACAGCCCTGGATGATTCCCTTCCCTCTCGTGATGGCTTTTGGCAGACTCTGCATTGTCTTCAGCTGGAAAGTTGAATCTTTGTAGATGTCTCTTGTGATGGAGACTATTTGTTCCGGGTATCCCATTGTTGTTAGTTCATCTATCATCAGTTGATGGTTGATACTTCCAGATGCATCCATGACGTCTATAAATGCAATATACATTTATGATGACTTGTGCAGGAAGTCAGAGATGTCAGTCTTCAATGTGAACACATGTTCTTGTAGTCCATTTCTTGGCATAGATCCTTTTTGTCGTGGAGAGAGTCTACCCGTCTGCACAATCCATGGTGTCACAGCTCGTTGGATGAGCTTCATGTATAGTTTGTAGCTGGTGCAGAGCAGTGAAATGGGGCGCCAGTCTTTGGTGTTGTTTGGGTCACCGTTCTTTATGGGGACTAACGTGATGATTGAATGTTTCCAATCAGCTGGGTTTTTTTTCTGCTCAGATGTTCATTGTTACATCCAAGACTGGGGCGAGATGTTTCCTGTGTTGCTTCAGGTAGTCGTAATTTACGCCATCTGCGCCTGGACTTTGTCTGCCGGGGAGGGAACTAAGTATACTGTTGACATCATCTATGGAAAAACGGATTTCTGGCAGTTCCTTTTCTGGGGGTGGGCTGGATACTTCTACCCATTGTGGTGACTGGTCAGTGGCTGTTGCTGCCTGTGCGCATCAGTTGCGAAAGTGTTTGTATACAGTGGCGGTATCAATAGTGCATCCAGAGTTTCAGCATTCTTTGCTGTCGTGGTTGATCACTTGGATTGCCTGTCTCGGCTTTTCTTGCCAGTCTCGTCAACTCGCCCTTACATCCATCCGTCCGTCCATCCGTCCGCCCTTACATCCATCCGTCTGTCCGTCCATACTGACCAGACCAGTCCTCTTATAAAATTTAGCTCATAGTTTGTCTAGGGAAAACATGATACCCTCTTTTAGTGCTGTTGAATACTAGGTCTCTCTCGTTCTCAGCTGCAGGAATGCAGTGCATGCTTATTGAACAGAGCTCGCGCAAACTACATTGACTCGTTAAAAATATCATTAAATGGACTCGCATATTCATTGTACGTTGTTGTTGCTGTCCTCCTCATGTTTCCGTGTTCGTCTTTGTTTATCCTTTTTGTTGATGTTACGAATAGACCCATCGTGTCTCCTTACGCGAAACGTGGAAAAAAGTTAAACTATGCACATCAAGGCTTGACTCGCTCTTAGTCTCATTTGCTCCAGTTATGTTCTTGTTATTGGTCTTAACTAGCCGTCAAAGGATAATAAGCAGTAAAGCTCCATTCGTTCGTTCATTCATTCATTCGTTCCGTCGGTCATTATGTATTTATTAATGCATTCGTTTGTTCGTTCATCCCCATTGTCAGCATGTACAGGTCGATGCGTCTGATATCACTCATTAAGACAGTTCTTAACCGGGAATATCTTTGACTGGGCGAACACTTAGCTCAGGAACTTATCCTGAGAGTAGGTAAAGCATATGCGAACAGTTTTCTGTCCGAACTACACAGTTACACGAGAAGCTGTCTAGTATAGTACAACTCTGCAGCCCAACTTTTGACTTGATTCGGTTTCGACGCACAACTCAATATGAATAATGTAGCAA
The DNA here is from genome assembly GCA_034096865.1 of Theodoxus fluviatilis. Taxonomy (NCBI): domain Eukaryota; kingdom Metazoa; phylum Mollusca; class Gastropoda; order Cycloneritida; family Neritidae; genus Theodoxus; species Theodoxus fluviatilis. The sequence goes on from JAWQFJ010000515.1 coordinate 12,891, forward strand.
TATTCATTAACTATTGATGTACTCTACTTTGTGCTTTGAGACATTAATACCGTTATTTAGGTACGGTGCCTATATGTTTGTGTGTCAGTAATCCTGAAAATGTCTTTGTCATCATGTGGTGTGTCTGGGGCTGATACAGCTTGGCGGAGCCCATCCCTCTCCAAGCCCAACCACAGCCGAGGTCCTCCTACCTGGAGGCTTGCCCTGGTCGTGAACACGTGGGCGTTGGATCCATCGTGGGACCTGTCCGCCCTGGCCGGTGACCTGCATGGTGGAGGTCTTTCGCCCAGTGGTGCCGTGTTAGCACCACGCATTTTCTTTCAGGGTTTGCTCCCTTAGCCTTTGCCTTTCCCAAGGCTACCCGCAAGGCAGCGGGAGGCTCGTGGAGGGCGGGGTAGTCAGCAACAGGATCAGGAGAGCAATTGGACAGTACGAAGACCTGCTCTCAATCGTGAAAAGCAGAAAGCTGAAGTGGTACGGTCACGTGTCAAGAGGCAGTGGGCTGGCCAAGACCATCCTGCAAGGTACCGTACCAGGTGGGAGAAGGAGAGGCAGGCAGAGAAAGAGGTGGGAAAACAACATCAAAGAGTGGACAGGCTTGACCTTTGCTGACTCACAGCGAGCCACAGAGGATAGAGATCGATGGAGGAATATTGTCCGAAAGTCATCAGTGGTGCCTCAACAACCCATCCCAGGGTTAAGAGACTGAACTGAGCTGAACTGAATCCTGAAAATGAGCGTTTTGTGTTCGAGCTGAGGAGTTTCGGTTGAGCACTGAACCCTCCCCCCACCCCCCACCCCCGCTATCACGTTTCGGTTGAGCCCTGTAACACACCCCCACCCCCCACCCCCGCTCTTAAAAAAGTTTGGAACAAACCCCCCCCCAAAAAAAATGAACTGATCCGCGCCTGGTGTGTGTGTGTGTGAGTGTGTGTGTGTGTGTGTGTGTGTGTGTGTGTGTGTACGTGTGTGTGTGTGTGTGTGAGAGAGAGAGAGAGAAAGAGAGAGAGAGAGAGAGAGAGAGAGAGAGAGAGAGAGAGAGAGAGAGAGAGAGAGAGAGAGACAGACAGACAGACAGAGAGAGAGAGAGAGACAGACAGAGAGAGAGAACACATGTGCAAGCATGCACGCACGCGCACACACACACGCACGCGTGCGCGAACGCTCGCACGCACACACACACACACACACACACACACACACACACACACACACGCACGCTTGCTTGCAAGCACACATACACACACACTCGCACACATGCGCACGCATACCCCCGCGCGCGCGCACACACACATACACATACGCGCGCGAGCATACACACACACACACACACACACACACACGTACGGAAATATAGTATTATGTTGTTCACTCCATCTTTCAGGTGCGATGTCGCAGACGGCCATGACAGGTGGGGCTGGTGCAGAAGGGAAGAAGCAGGACATCTTCCTGTACAAGGGCGTACCCATGCCCCCATTTTGCACTGAGGAGCATATAGATGCCCTCATGAAGATGGAGTTCCGACCCCAGGACATCATTCTGTGCACCTATCCCAAAGCAGGTGAGATGATCTCCAAGGTACATGTCCTGACACAAGCTTAAAACGTAGGTCTACTGCGATAGCCTGAGCCGCTCCATGCAATACTGCTGGGGTTTTCAGGCCGCTGGTTTTGGTTTTCTCCACACACACACACACACACACACACACACACACACACACACACACACACACAGACACACTTACACACACACACACACACACACACACACACACACACACACACACACACACACACACACACACACACTCCCCGCCCCCTCCCCTCCCCAAACGCGATGGCAGAGTAGCCAAGACCAAAATTCTGTAAACCCGAGTCAGTATTACTATTTCGCCGGTAGGCGAAGTCTCTAGGCTTGTTCAGGAGGCGCAGCGCTGTGAAGCGCCGCACGTGTTTCACTCCTGAACAGCAATTTTGGGGCGTGATTCACTCAGCGCTGTGCAGCGATGTGCACCACAGAAGGCTTGTTCAGGAGTACGAAGCGCTGCATGAGCGCTTCATGTTGGCAGTTGAGCGCTCTTTGTACCTCGTGAACACCTACAGATTTACTA